>VRYO01000116.1:3681793-3708509 GCA_009812075.1 Sialia sialis | reverse complement strand
GGTGGGATGGGATGGGATGGGATGGGATGGGATGGGATGGGATGGGATGGAGCATTGAGGGAAAATGACAATTGCATCAGGCTGGATTCCCTCTCAATTCCTTTGGATTTGCCCTTTGATTTCCAGCCTTGATCCACAGACTCCTCCACCAACCCCTGCCCTCCTGGAGCCTCTGGCACAGGATCCACGTGGGACGAGCACAGCCGAGAGAATGCTGAGCACTGTTTGTGTTCTGCATTTCAGAGCCATCCCTCCTGCTCCAGGAGTGCATGTGAGTGTGTGAGTGTGGAGGGGAATAATCGTGCCGTTAATGATTGCTGCTTTGATTACAGGATGCAATTGTCACTGCGGTGGGAAGCCAATCAATGCGTTGTGAGTGGGAGCCCGCTGCTGCTTTCCAATGGTCCTTGATTAAAAAGGAAGCTCTTGGCTATCTTCAAGCAGCAGGAGAGGAAACAGCACGGATGAAGGTGAGGCAAGTGGCAGCCTCTCGCTCCCGATGGATCACAGCTCATTTTCACCAGAGTTTAGTCATGCAATCTGCTTTTCTCTCATCTCTGGGGCCTCCTTTCCTCTTTGCTCCCAACCAGACCATGGCTACAGCAGCCTCTGCTTTTCAGGGACCAAACCTGAGTGCTCACATCTTGGTTCTGGTGCATTTTCCTGCAAATTAAAGACTCACTGTGCCCTCACAATCCATCTCCAGTTTTTATGCACCATTCCTTGCCTTTCAACTTGCTCTTTTTCCATGCAGTTGCAGATAGGCAAGTGTGCAAGTGGAATCCAGCTCAAAACCAGCAATTTACAGATGCACTGTTTTAGTCCCACAATAGGACATTTTCATCAAAGGGATGTCTCAGTGGAAATATATGTGGTGTTTCTGAGGGTTTTCAGAGCTTCACAGAAACTGACTTCTTCTATCATGGAAATTTTCTGGCACTGACTGTTTCCAAACTTTTCCTAAGAGGAATGGAAAAAAAGGGGGCAAGATCACCTGTTGGATTTATTTTTCAAAAAAACAAATGAGAAAAAGTAAGTAAACTCATCTAAACTTCAATATTTTATCAGATTTAAGTCACAACACAACAGTGTCTTTTTATGGGCAGAGGAAGGAATGGGGACAAATTTGCATTGAAACTGTCACAATGTTTTGGGTTGCATCCTTTAGTCCTACACATTTGAAATGAGGCACCTAAAATATCACCTCACTTTAGGTACTACAAATGCACAGAACCCACTGAAGAGCAGCTGAAATCAGACTGTGATTCTGCTGAGGTAATTCTGTGTGTTTCATACCTGTGGTCTGTCTCAAGATGCACGAAAGAGGAGTCACAGGTTCATCCTTGGCTTCCACACTGCTGGGATCCCAGCTGATGGCTGCTGTGATGTGTGATGGGGACACAGGGTGGAAGCTTAAAGCTCTCCCCTCCAAGCAGATCCACAGAGCAGCAATCTCTATATTGAGACACTTTTTTACAAGATTGAGGCTATACATTTTGATGTACATGTGTAGAGCTATGCTGATATCTTGTTTCTAATAGCTGTTGGCTGGCAGGTTGGCTCTCACTCCAAGCCACCTTTAGGATGTGCAGTGGTTTTAGGTCACCAACTTGAAATTTTCCTGCTCTGAGACAGGATTAGGAGGAAAACAAAACAGGCTCAACGTTAAATGGTACAAAGAGAAACTTTATTACAGTAATTTTACAGTTATAAGCCGCACCTTTTTCATTGAAGAATCCAGCCTACCCCAGTAGTGCGGCTAATCATCAGGTGCAGCTTATTTATGGACAAATCCCAGTGAAATGCCAACCCGGAAGTGAGAGCCGGCCGGGAGGGCGCCTGGGGCTGCCTTTAAAGGCTTCACTGGTCTATGGAAACTGTTGCAACTTGAGCACCTGACACAAACCCCTCTCTGGTGTGATTCTGTTATTAACTCGTTACTTCGTCGCACATGGATCCTTGCTTCAAAAAAAAATATAAAAAAAATGCGGCTTATAATCAGGTGCGGCTTATAATTTTGAAATTACTGTACTAGAAACTAAAAGAAAAAAAACTCAGAATAAAACTTTAGATAAATTTAGCTCCACCGCCCTTCTTTTCTTTCACACTGAAAACCTACAGAAAACAACTCATTTTACCATCTCTAAAATAGTCTCTCACCAATTCATTTGGGAGAGGAGACTCTAATTCTCTGGTGGAGAGCACACAGCCTCTGGTACCTTGGAGGGTTCCTGGCTGACTGGGGAATCATCTGACTTTGTGTTTTCCAAAACTAGATGGAACTGGAGATACATGTAAATGTAAAGGTGCATGTTCCTGCATTAGCAGTGTTATTATTAACATGGATTTTGCTGCTGTAAGGGCATCATTTCACCACATAGCGTTGGGTCATGATGTGTTTGTTATGTGATAAAAACACAGGACAGGAACAAACTCAAACTGTCCCTCAGACAAACTGCACTCACCTGAATCCTGTGCTTTCAGGAACACCCACCCAGCAGCACAGGGCACTAAACTCTCCACCACACTCTTTCCCCCTAGAAACCCTGCTGATGCATCCATATTTTCAGCTTGTTAAATATGGGAAAAGGCTGAAAGGTAAACATCCAGATAGCATTGTCATAGCACAAATAATAATAAAGAACCCCCAAGTCCCTCGAGTTGAGCAATAATTACACCTCTCCAGTAGCAGATCTCAGACTGCTTTCTGTACCCTTTCATTACCCACCCAACATGATAAGACAACCCACACACTCCCAAAGAATTCTGAAACAGCAGCCCCAGTGGGATGGAGCTGGGAGCCAGCACACAAAGGATGGGTCATCGAGAATGTGCAAGTGTCACCTCTCAGGGGAGTGTTTCCAGCAAACACCAGAGTCACAGAGAAGGAAGAAAGGGATGGGTTTGGATCAGTTCAGCAGCTCTGAGGGCAGCACACAGACTGAGCCAGGCCAGGCTCAGGGAGTGGCAAGCTGTTCTGTTCTTTGCTCTCGGGGCTGCTGATTTGGATCTGCAAGGAATGGCTGGGGAAGGCAGCACAGCACTGCTTCCCTGCCAGTTATCTGCCAGGGATCACTGGGAGCTGCAGCCTGAGCACAAAGGGCTGTAGGAAAGGGGCCCTTTACTCCACTGCTCTTTGAACAGGGGCAGGTGCAGGATGTTTTCTGCATGTCCTTCACAGCCAAGCCCTTTCCAAAAACCCTCTAATCCATTTAAAGTATGAGGAAAATGAGAGAGAGCAGGTTTGAGGCTCATGGTCACAGCTCATCCACTCTTTTTCATAATTTTTTAGTCCTCAAGTGTCTCTGTTGATAAACAACCCTGGTTTCCCACACTGAATCGGACTCCACCATCATCCTGTCCTTTCCACAACATGTTAGCTTTCTCCAATGGCACCACTATGACAAGAAAAACTTGTTTTTATATACAAATAGGCAATGTTTTATTAAACCAGACAATTTTCTGTATGGTGTTATGTCACTGCAAAGAGAAATGCCATTCTGATATAAAGCAAGGTATACTGAAGACATGATGCAAGCAATCGGAGGTATAAATGGGGATAAAATCCAGAATTGTTGTAGCCTCTCACCCCTACCCAGGTCCAGCTGTGGCTCAGATCCCCTCAGGCACTTCAGGTGCCAGGCAGGCTCAGGTGATGGCCATGCTATGGAATTTCTCCCAGAAAAATGGAAGAACTGCTGTACTATGCTGGATCAAAGACCAAGTCCCTGTCTTGAGCCTGGTGGGAGTGACAGCAGCTTCGCTAGGAGGGAATCTACAAGAAAGGGAATTTTAAATTGATGATTTTCCCAGCTTCTGGAGTTCAGGGCTTTTTGGGCTTTATAATGTGTAATAGGTGTAATAGCTTTGTGCAACAACAGCAGCTTATCTCAATGAATCTTTTTCCAATCCGTTCACAGTTTCAGCTGCTGAAATATCCTGGGACAATGAGCTCCTCAAAGCAATTCTTTATTTCGTGCTAAAAATATATATTTTTTTATTTACTTTAACCCTGGTTTTGACTCTTCATTATATACATCCCTGTTTTTATATTGAAAGAAACAGAATAATCTCTCCATGTACATCTTATCCCCACAGCCAATAATTTCATAGGTTTATCTCATCTTTTACCCTTCTTCATACACCACAGTTGAATCATCTCTGCCCATTTAAACACAGTCCAGACTTGTATAATTTATCCAGTCAAAAATTCCCTCCCAATATATTTTTATACTATTTTTATATGTCCTGGGAGCTTTATACACTTCTTTGAAATAAATTCCAAGTCTGGTTATAACAAGTACATTTCTATCCTCAGCAATTTGCCATATTCATCCCCATTTTGAGGTTATGTAGAACTACTGGAGGAAAAAAAAAGCAGTTCAAGCAGACTATCTTTTATAACCTTGTTGGAAACAAGTAAAACCCATCCTTACCTCTTGTTCCTGATATTATAACCAGTTGTTAATGCACAAATTGAGAAGTTATTTTATCCCATGGAGGACTCCTAAAGAATTAAGATCCCTAGTGAAGAAATTTAATGGAAATCTTGTGGATATACAGCTCTGCCATGCTGACCAATCCTTTCCATTTGCAGGCTCATAAACACTCTCAAAAAACTCTGGGAGATTTCTGGCCACAATCTGACCCAACAAAAGCAATATTGACTCGTTCTATTTATTCACATCCCTATTTACTCTTTGCTTTATTATTCTGCTACAAGTTGTCTGGTACAGACAATTATTTCTCTAATGAAAGAGAAATAATGGAAGAGATTAGTCACTATAACATAAATGTGTGTGCCATTCCTGACTTTCAAGGAGTTGGAAGGAAAAGGAGCATCCAGAACTTCCTAATGGAAATAAAGACAATAATACAGGTGATTATACTGCCATCATGGAGATTAAAGTAGGGAAAGGGATCTGGAAGAGGAGGAAAGTATTTTACACCAACTGGAAAAAATCTTCACACGGCATGGGCGGAAGTTCTTTTGAAGTTTTTCTGTACAGTGGAGATGTTGGTAGTAAAGTCAAAGTTCCTCTGATGGGAAAATGTTTGTTTAGCTTTTAATTTTTTCCTGAACAGTTAACTTTTGTGTTACAGTACATTTATTTCCTAGGTTTAGTTTGCCACCTGCAGACAAAGTACAAATGAGAGTGCTGTAGCACCTGCCTATGTGTGATGGATCTTTCCAGGTGACACATGTTTTGCAAAGAGAGCAGTTATTGAATTTGGATTTTATTTATTACTTTTTACCCAGAAATCAAAGCTAACAATAAATGCTGATGGTCTCAAGTTCCTCAACTGTCATTGAGGAAATCTGTAATGCACTAATAGGGCTGGAGAAAACCTGCCTTGGTTGGAAAATTTAATTTGATGCTTCTTTGTGGCTGTAGCAGTAAATATTCCTGGGTAGGAGGTGTCAGAGTGTTTAGTCCTATTACAGGAGAGAAAGCACACAAGCAACAATTCTGACAGCCCATATAGACTTTCACCCAAACACAGCATCTACTACAGCACTGGGGTGGCAGCAGAAATAATAAATCACCAGCTCAGACTGGTCATCTGGAGCAGAGTCCTTTTAAGCTGCAGCCTGTCCTGCTCCTATTAAAGTCAGCTGCTGTTCTCTGCCCTATTTTTTTGCCATTGATGCAGAAAATGGACTTTTTCAGCCTTCAGATAATGTCTGGTATCCACAGTGCCAGGTGCACTTTCAGAACTGTGTTTTACTCAGGCTGGCTGATGTACTGTCCTTAAAAATGAGGGATGGTTCATGTGGGCACTGGGTGCTGTTACAGCACCTCCTGCAACAGACTCTTCTAGAAAAAAAAGCTAAAATATTGTGTCTTCTGAGCTCTCAGAATGATACTGAGAGCAGTGGGCAAAGTTCATGATCAAAACAACAAATCATAAAACATGGCTGCTGCAAAGTTCTCTCGTGTGCTGCAGGGACTTGCAAAGGCAGAAGCACAGTCAGGTGCCAGAGCTTGAGCTCTCTGCTGCTGGCACTTTTGCCATTTTCATGGAGGTTTTCCTGCCACATCAAACCCTCATGATGCCATGAGCTCATTTACCACTCCAGAACTGAAAAAGCCCCAAAGAACCAATTTGGAGTATTTGTGATATAGGAGGATTCACTTGGATGTAAACCATTGTTCTGTTTATAGGCACGAGCAAGATAAGAGGGGGAAAAAAGTGTCGCTTCACATTAAACATTGCAAAATCACAATTTCCACTTGCTTTAAGATTTGTAGCAAGGCATTTCAGGGACAGATTATCCATGAGCTGAGTGTTGAAGTCCAAAAATTGTCCATTCTCCTTAAGAACAGATGCCTAAACTGGAAAGACAAACAAGGGAGCTCACATCAATGCCAAAGTCAACCAACCTGCAACCAGCCTAAGGCACTGGGATTCCTCACTGGGTAGTTGCAGGATTTCTCCCTGTCATGTATGAACATAATTTGGCTGCATAAAGAGTGAATTGGGACTCCTTCGTGATGAGAGAGTTCCTAAAAGGATAGGGAAAAGAAAGAAAAAACAACAACAACACAAAGAAACTTATTTGTTTATAGGTGGTGTCAGGAAAAGAAATAACTCCTGCAACAGTGTCTGGGTCTCCAGGGCAGTGAAGGTGGCGTTTTCCACCAACACAAAATTTACTGCAAACATAAAACCCAACAAGAAGAAATGTATAATTTGTGCTGAGAGTCGGCTGTAGAGGTTCTGCTGGAGAATATTACCTCCCAGGACTCCCTTCCTCCTAATGTAGGACCACCCCTGGTATTTCCATCCAGGAGGACCAGCTAATTAACCAGGGCCCATCATCAGACTGTTATTATCCCCTTGTCTTCTCATTTGGCCACAAAGAATTGGCTTCTTTTGCAGGGTGAGAGGAGTTGAGATTTACACAGAGGTGAAGAGCAGATTTGTGGGCAGACATTGCACTCAGTGAGCAGTCTCTAACACCTTCCTGGACAAGGCAATTTATCTGAGCAATGGGTGGAAGGATGCAGAGGGTGAAGCTTGGAGTGCCAAGATTCATCTGATCTCCTGTGTAAAAGTACATCATTTCCAGCTAGATTCAAAGAGGACCATTAAAATATCCAAAATTGTAATAGTTAATCAAAAGAGAAGCTTCTGACTGTATTCAGAGTTTCAGGGCTCTTCTCTAGATTTATTATCTATTACACTAGGGATTTGTTAAATTATTTTCTTGGGTGGCAGGTTTTATATTTTCCTATGAAGTTTCTTTTTTGATCGTTTCCTGAGGTAAGTCACTCAGTGAAACCGTCACTGATCCTTATCCATGCTGCCAATTGTCATATTACTCTAAAAGCTTTTTGAGAAACAGTGTGAAGGAAAATGATTGCAAGAGTGACCCAGGCTGCTCGGTCCCAGCCTGACTTTGCAGCACTGTGCAAAGGAGCCTGAGCACAAATGAGCTGAGCTGCACTGCCCTGAGCCACAGCAAAGAGAAGAAACCCAGCCCTGCTTTTACATTCTTCTCTCTGTGCTTGAAGACAAAAGGAAACCAAGGGCAGAAAGAGAATAGTGGAAGGTTACCAGAAAAGAAATCTTACTCTATTAGCAGAAATATTGTCTGCATTATCAGAAGATAAAAAAATTCAGTTCTGGAGGATACTTGTGCTTGATACTTGCTTGATCTCATTCCACACCACGCCTGGAGGCTGAGGCTGAGCTATGAGCAGGAGGAAAATCCCTCTCCAATATAGTCCCATTTCAACTCCAGCACCACTTGCTTTCTTCCCTATCCCACGGTCATTCCCTGCTTGGCAGTTCATTATCTCGTCCCTGGATCTCCATACAGAGAACCATCCCACTCAGTTCACAATAATAGGATGATTTACCTGGGAAAACAACTTCTGTTAAAAGATTTTGGCCCCTTTGCCTGCACTGTCCAACCTTTTTCACTTTCACCTTCTTTCACTGCTTCTGACAGCTTGGCATCCCTGTAGATTTTATAGGATCACCACTACTGGAAGAATGAACTTCTCCAAAGCAAAATTGATCCTTATTGTTCAAAAAATTGAATTCTATCCTTGTCTCTTCCATGCCCACATGAATTGAGTTGAAAATAAAACCACAGTTCCCTCATCTATGCAAAAGCAGAACATTTCTGAGGAGATATTGGTGTTCCAGTTTAAATAAATGGGACGTTTCATATTTTCATTTTCTTTCACCATCCCACCTCCAAAATTTTTCAAAGTCTCGAATGGAAATTTACTGTCAGGGGCAAAAAGTTCTTCTTTTTTGTGGTGTGTTTCTTTCCTTTCCCTTGGGACAACCTCTTCTATTTATTTCTTTCTCCAGGATTTGCGATTTGTATCAGATGTCTTTAACATCCATCCCTAATGCACGTTTGTCTGAAATTACCAATGGTTTAAACACCAGTCCATGTGAAGAATGGTTCTGTGCTGAAAGCAAGACTCGAGCATCCAAAATGAATTGTGTTCCCAGTGTTGATGCAGATTTTCTTTGGGAATAAGGGGCACAGACAACCTTGTATTGTCCCTGAGCTGGTGGAAGGGGCAGCCAATGCATCCACAGAGTGTGACAGAGCTGGGTCACAGCCGTGGCTCTGGCAGCACTTCACTCCGGAACTTGGGTACTTGATGTGCCTTTAATCCCTCTGCATTTTCATTTAACCTCTGCAAAACCAAAGAAAGGATTCTCTTCTTCTCCTGGCCCAGGGTTGTGCTCCATCCTGCAGTGAGCATTCCTGAGCTGGGCTGGATCCGCGTGCGCGTGCAGGCGAGTGTGTTTAACAGATTAAGTTAAAAACAATCTTCACCGCTTCATTTAACTAAAGCATTTTTCCAGACAACTTCCTCTGCTCGAATGTTCCTTCTAATTATCATTTTCCCTTTACAATATGTTGTGTCATGCTGCTTAGGAGAAAGCTCATGGCGAGAGGCAGCGCCGGGGTTGCGAAGGAAATATGTCCTGGCTATTAGGAAGTTCAATGAAGCGCTGACTTTTATATCAACGTGTAGGGATGGGTGAAACAGTCCAGAAAAAAGCACTGCCATCTGAGCAGCAATGTGGGGCTTAAAATAACCCTCCGTTTCACAATGCTTTTTTAAGGTTTCTCCATCAGTTGCAAGGTTATTTTTCTCTCTCCAAGTGTTTCATCTAAACTGATTGGTCTTGGAGGTGGAATGTGGCTTGGTGTGGAATTCCAGCCTGGCCAGGCTGATTGCTTTGTGCCCTCAGCACCAGGGGCCTGCTCTGCTCAGGAGGATTGATTTGGAGGCACAATCATTTGCTTTCATCCCAATTCTGTGAGCTGTTTGCAGCTGTTAATTTAACAGTTTAGTGCTTCCATCTTCCATGGGCAGGAGCAACCGCGCCAATGCCTGAGACATCGAAACTTCATTTCCAGTAACAGGGCTTGGAGGACTGGGAGATGGCAGTAAAATGACTGTGCTCCAGTGAACAGAGACCACACGGTGGGCACAGAAGTGAACAGAGAGAGATTTTGTAAAATGAGCCTCTGCCAGCTACAGCTCTGTGGGGATGAAACAAGAAGAGGAGAAGAGCTATGAAAGCAAATCCATCGTGGGAGAATTTTGCTGGGGCAGGGTGTGCAGTGCCAGGGGAGCTCAATTAGCTCAAACAGGGAAAACATTGGGTATAAAAATAAATGGTAATACAGGCAGTGTGTTAGGGTGAATAAAAAAGAGAGTACAATGGAATTGCTAACAGGGCCTGATATTTTAGGTCGAATAGAGTAGAAACTGTGGGAGAGACGGACACAAGATAAGTGCTCCCTGGGCAAGAAGTGACCAAGAAACATGTTGTGAGATTTTGTGATAAGATAATGTTACCAGGTAATGTGAAGTAATGAAGAATGTTTAGCCAATGGGAAATGGTTATCAAAATTAGAACCCTTTAAGTGCCATACAAGTAAAACCCTATAAAAAAACCCTATAAAACCTCCTGTATATTCAATAAAACTCACTTCTGACACAACTTGTAATGTTCCGGGCTCTCCAACAGCCGAGAGGGTGCATCCCTGAATACCTGTGAACTCAGGGATTTTCTCACACCTCAAGCTGACCTTAAGCCAGTCCCTGTTTCCAAGCAGAATTTGCACCATAGTGCTGTAGAAGGAAGAGTCAAACTGCTCTATGGCACCTGCTTATGGAAGAAAATATATTTCCATTTCATATCATCTGAAGGACTGACTTTATAGTCATGAAGTTGTACCTGAAATTTCTCAGCCAAAGGTTATTCATGAGTCAGTCCCGCTGACTGAAAAGAAAACTTTTCAGTCATTCCAAATAATATTTTTTTTCTCACTTCTTTTATTGAAAAAAATATTATTTGGTTTGTTTTCAGCCTTCATGATAACTTGTCAGATCTGTTGTCAGGCTGTGGAAGAAGTTGAAAACTTAATCATTATGCTTCTTATTCTTATTCTTATTTTAATGGTATTTATTTAATCTTTGTTTCACAAGGTTTTTATTTTATAAGACAAAAGGGACGCCATCCTCCAACATTGTTGTAAAATTGTTTTCTAAAGTCCAAATTTTCCATTGCAAACACCTACACCTGCCATGAGAAGTTCTCACTTTCAGCACCTCTGCTGTGCTACTCTGTCATACCTGTGCTCTGATTTGAATTCCAGGAAAAATAGATGTATCCAGGATTTTGGTGTTAATTGTCACTTTTCATTTTGCTTTGTTTTAAATGCCATTCCACAGCATTTAAACAAGATATTGTGCAGAGAACTTTTAGCAGTAGCAGCTACCAAAATCCAGCAGCAGTTGGAAAGATTGTGCAATTCTTTCTGGGTGCAGCTCTAGGGCTTTTCCGCCTCCCAGGAAATTGTACTAATTTTTCCATTCCAGGGCACTTTGCAGGGTATTTGTACCAGCAATTTCAGACAGGTAATTTAATCAATTCCTTTTGCTATCTGATCTCTTTTACTTCCCTCTGTAATCAATGGGGAGCAGGGAGAGCTCCCAGAGTGTGACTTGGAGCAGCTAAATTAGGTTCCTGGTTGAGATGCTGCTTCACAGCATTCAGGCTGCTTCTCCTTTAATTACAGAAAGCCAAAATAGCCCAGCTCATCATCTCAGACTGGCCGGTATGAATTCCTGCCTTTCCACACTTACCTGCAGCATCCAAATGAGAGAAGACCTCAACCCTTCAGTCCTCCCATATATCCACTCCAGATTCCTCTGTGGCTTGCTCTATCAGGCAAAAGCAGGAAAGTGTGATGCTGTGAGAACAGCGTTTAACAGTGAAGTTATTCTCAAAAAGCCATTGCACAGCCTGGTCATGAGAACATGCTGCAGGTTCTCCACAAATGTCCAGGCTTCACGGCTTCCAACCCAGCCTCCTAAGAGAAGTACAGTAATTTCACAACTATAAGGTGCACTGGATTATAAGGCACACTTCCGGGTTGTCGGCAAATTTCCAAACTTTGTCCACATATAAGGCTCACCGGACTATAAGGCGCACTTTTTTTTTGCAGCGAGGATCTGCACACAACAAAGTAACAAATTAGTAATGGAATGGCACGATCGCGGGGTTTACTGGCAGCTGCTCAATTTGCAAACATTTTTCACAGATCGGTGCAGCCTTTAAATGCAGCCCTGGGTACCCTCCCCGTGCCATGGGCCCCTGGCACTGGCACTCCCCGTGCCAGCTCTCATGGCTCGGCTCTCGCAGCTCGGCTCACGGCTCGCACTTCCGGGTAGGCAAATTTCCGAACTTTGTCCACATATAAGGCGCACCGGATTATAGGGCGCACTTCTGTGTTTCAATCAAAATTTTAGTCAAAAGGATGCGCCTTATAGGCGTGAAATTACCATAACTTTGTCTTTCTCAGTTTTAACATCCTCATTTAAGCAACATAAGGCCAAGTTGGATGGGACTTCGAGAACCTGGGATAGTGGAAGGTGTCCCTGCACTGGCAGGGGGTGGAACAAGATGAGCTTTAAAGGTCTCTTTCAATCTAACCATTCTGGGATTCTGTCAACACTGAGTTAGAACTTTTCACTGATTCCACAATTTCAGTTCCTGCCCTGTTCTACAGGAAAATGCCAGTTCAAAGTTACTTCAAAGCTCAACAAGCTTGTCATGAGCCTCAGCTCCTGGTTTCATGCATTTCTGCATTTATGTACAGATGCTGCTTCCCAGGCTGTTCATTAAGAAAACCCAATGATCTTTTCAGAGTCATTGGAATATATGGGTTTGTCCTCTTTGGAGCCGCTGCCAGGGTTGTTTAGGATCTTAGCATTAAGAAAGTGGGGTTTTCTTCTGATGTGCTTAATAGCTCACCATGTGCTTTCAGTATTAGTGTGTTATTTATTGGCAATTCCTTATGCTTCTATAATTCTCTTTAGAATGGTCATTTGCTTTGCTGGACAGATTTTTAGTCCTGAGATCAGTGATTTTTCTCATGGTCCATAAAATAAGAAAAGTAATTTTGCACTTTATTTCTGGCTGGTGAAAATCCATATCTGGACAAGAGGAGCAGACTCACAATTCATTGGCAACTTATACAGGATCAACTCAAACAGCAAATTATTTTTCATAAATAGGCAGACCCTTCTTTAAAGACTCCATGTGATCAGTAGGCAGCTAGGTTAGGTAAATAATCCCTCAAAACAGAACTGGAATGTGGATATTTTAGGTTGCCTACTCAGAGAAATGCTGCTGTTTTATGAGATATGATATCTGATGGGAATTTCCCTACGTTTCATTGATTGGGATTATTTTGGAATATTTATAATATCTCAGTGCTGCTCAGATGTAGTGGAATCCAAGCATGAATCTGAACAGCTTCTCCAATATTATTTTTTTATCCATCTTCCTGACAGACAAGGGACAACCTTCCCCATTCAAGGATGTCTTTTAGCTCTGCTAAGTGGTGGGTGGCAAGTGTGGTTATTCCAAAGTCGGGAACCTCGGGGTCAAAGCAATACAACATCTAAAAGCCTCTCCCAGCAGAAGGAAGAGGTGGGGAAGCAGGAGGGATGTGGAGAGATGATGGGTGACCAGAGAGGCTGAGGACAGCCTGAAGGACCCAGGCACAGGAGAGAAGAAGCTTGTATCCAGCAGCTTATTATTCTTAATGCCACTTTTCTCTGACAAGCTTTTGTTTTAACGGATGGTAAAATATTTGAAAAGACTGAGTATGCAGTCATAGGCTGCTTAAAATTTCCTCCACATTGACCATCGTGCTGATGAGTGTCTGCCAGAGGAAGGAAGAGCCAAAAGCTTCAGCTCTGGGCAGGGAATGAAAGCAGAGGCCTGAGGGACCAGGTGTGTGCCTGGGCTGGGAGCTCAGGTGCTGGTTTGTGTGCCTGGGCTAATTCTGGGAGTTGGAATGTCTGTCAGACATGCTCATGGGAAACAGCTCTGTTTACAGAAATATTCCTAGAAAGGGAATGTTGAAACCAAAATCACACCCTTTTTTCTTTGGAAACCTGGTTCCAAAGCATCTGCTCGTCCCAGAAGAGAGCACCGTGATTCCAGGTGGTCTTTGCATTTTATTGAAGTAGAGCAAGCACTGAAGATTCCAAGGAAACTGCTCACTGGCAATGCATCAAATGAGAATTGTTTACTGAGGCCATCCAGCAAATAATTCCAGTAGTGAATAAATAAAACAAAGTCACCATCTGCCTGAGGATAATTGGAAAACAGAACCAGAGGCCAAATTCACAGACCAGATTAATCCTCCAGCCCTGTTAGGAATGCTGAATGGAGCTGTTCACACTATTCTTTCTTCTAGACCAAATAACACCTCAGCTGATTACAAGCACATGAACCTGTGTTCTTTAGTTAACCAATGTGTTTACACCCCCATTCGGGTTCCTTGTGAGGCTTTTTCATTCATGAACCCTGGAAAAACATCTTTTTACATTTGCTATTCAGTTCTGTTTGCTATTCTGTTGGCTTTGGACACTCCCAGGGATGGGGCATCCACAGCTTCTCTGGGCAGCCTCTGCCAGAGCCTCACCACACCCACAGGGAAGAATTTATTTCCAATATCCAATCTAAACCTACTCCTTTTCAGTCTGAAATAATTTCCCTTTGTCCTCACAGCTCTCCTGGTCCTACCTCTGCCTTTGTGCCAGAGTGGCATTCTCCAGCTCCCT
Source organism: Sialia sialis (assembly GCA_009812075.1). NCBI lineage: Eukaryota > Metazoa > Chordata > Aves > Passeriformes > Turdidae > Sialia > Sialia sialis. The sequence goes on along the minus strand of VRYO01000116.1, from coordinate 3,694,374 downwards.
TTACTAGTTGGTGTTGACTTTGGGACTCATTCTAGTGATGAAACTGCATATTTTATTTTGGGTACAAATAAATCCTGACTTAATCCCCACAGAAAAAAACCCAAATATCCCAGTTTGAGAGGCTATGGGATTCAATCTCATAACTAATTCTATTGAACCTTATGGATTTTATGAGAACATCTATTACTCAAGGTTTCCTCAAAGCCTGGGTCTGGCATTGAATGATGAGACTTCTGGAAAGAACACTCTGAGTCCTTTTCATGCTTCTTCTGGTAATATAACCTGAGATGTATATTTTTTAAATGTTGGGGTTGGTTTTTTTTACATTTGATACAGCTTTGATTTTTTTAGTAAATGAATAGTGATCCTCACCTCAACCCCAAGACCGCAGAAGTTTCACTTTTTTGGGGAAAATTCAAAACGTTTACTCTGATAAGACACAACAAATATTCAATAATAAAGGACTGTTACAAGAAATCTCTTGCTTACCATCAACCAACATTAAAATCAACTGGAAGTATTTTTGCCTGAAGGTGAAAAGGCAGATTACACTCTGCCATCTGCACCACTGTTTTGTGCCTTAGAAGTCAAACATTTGGCCCTGTGACTGCAGACAATCATTATTTTATCACTGATATCACATAATCTGTGTTTGTTCTATAGATTCCATTGCAATGGAAAACTGAAATAATGCTTTAATAGTGTTAATAGCTATGGAAACCATATTATATTAGCTATGGATTCTGCTCTTAATATTTTGTCCAAGCAGAAAAATAAGGTTATTGGTCAAAAGAGGCATTAGAGAGACAGAGGTTTTCAGATTCAGAGGAATGCTATAATTTGAGGAAGCATAAACTGGGAATTCTTGGAAAAAGAATTGGCATATATAATACATATATCTGAATATGTAAGTCACTTTGTCAGATTGCAGGAAGAAAAAGACATTTCAGTGATCTGGGAAATGAAGCTCCTCTCATGAGTTTACAATTAAAGACTGGGGAAAAAAACCCCTACCATTTAATTCCTGTCCCCCAGTGCTTATTCAAATTTACCACAACAAGGTGGGTAATAAACAGGAAGGTAAGCATCCACTTTGGCAGCCAGGTGATCAACAATAATGATTATTTCATTTCATTATTACGTCTAACATTTAAGCAACGAGAAAGACTTTTGCTTTGTCTATTGTTTCTTTTAACAGCACTTTTGCTTTGTTTTCTGTCCCTCTTTTTCTTGAAAGATATTTTTTTAAAAAATTACAGTAAGAGGCTTACAGGGTTACAGTTTGCATTAAAAACATAAATTTTTATTTATTTGTCTAATTTTCTGTTCACTTCCTTTCATTGTATGAATTGGAAGATGACAAATAACCCTGAGAAGGAGCTTCACAGTGACATTTAAATTTGAGCCCATGATTGATGGCGTGCAGATGATTTAAATACATGTCACCAATGCACAGCCCTAAAAGCAGATTTTAAAAATGCTTTTGCTTCTCTTATTGCTGCTTTAACATGCATCTGGAGAGTGCTACAAGCCAATGGAGCTGTTGTAAATAAGCTGCAACCATCTTTTAAAGCTTTTTTTTTCCTGCTTCTCAGGTGAGAGGCACAGTGGGGGTTATAAATAATGATTAGAATCAGAACAATTATTATGCAGATAGAGTTGCCTGTGCTACAGTCACCTCACAGGCCACAGTCCTGACCCTGCTCCCAGGTTTGCTGTTCAGCAGGGGTTCCCAGACTGTCAAACTCCCATAATTCACATTTCCATATCCACTGCCAGCAGTATTCCTCCTTTCCCAAACCATATGCAGGGGTAGAACTGTTAGAATAGAAACACAATCACAGGGTGATTATCTGCAGGTGCTTTTATTGCAGAGCTCTGGGAATCAGGGGTACAAACCCAAATCTGACTCCACATGGATTCCAGAGGGACAGGTTTTTATACCCTTTACCTTATGTAACTATATAATAATTACTAAACCCATATTGTTCTATTGTAGACATTGATCTTATCCAAGCATGGACTCTTACGATTTTCGTTAGGTCCCCAAACATTCTTTCTCATGATTCTTGTTACAATTAAACAATAATATATTCAATTTACCAAACAATTATTACATTTAAGTTTATCACATGATGATTACAGGTGCAGTTTCACATGATCCAGTAAAGACAAAGCTCAACATTTATTCCCAGGCCTGGTTCTCCTTCCCAGCCCTACCAGACCCAACCATTCTTTCCACCCCCTGAATCTGTTATATACCATTTCCCTGATTTTAGAAGCATTTTTAACCCTAGACTATCAGAACAGGGACACCAGCCCTTTAGGCAAGTAAATCATCCCCTGCTATCAGCACACGCTTCATAACTGGGTTTGATCCTCTTTTGTTGTTCTCAGGAAGGTCTCCCTCCTTCTCCAGCTGCTGTCATGCCTACATCCAGGAGTGCTGCTCTAACACCTCTCTTTTCTTGTGAGGAAGGTTTGAATTCAATTCCGGCACAGAAGCACCACTGACATTTGGGAAGGTTTGGATCCCACCCAGGCCTGGTTGGATTTAGTGCTGAAGCAGAGGGGTGTGTGTTAATGCTATTGCTCACTGGCAGAGCCAGAATCAAACTCTGAGGTGAAAGCCCTCCAAATCCAGGGCTATCCATGCTTAATTGGCATGGAAACCTCCAAGTTCCCTTGTGGTTTATTATCTGCTGATCCACTGTGGTTTGAACAGCTTTGCAGACTCTATTAAACAACCTCGATTAAATAAGGCAAACCCAACGATTAAATGTCTCTGGGTACCTTGCATGAACTTGCTGAGACACTACCAGTGTAAAACCTGAATTTGAAATGTAAAATTTCCCATTAATCAGCTGATGCTGAAATGATATGATGTTGTCAAAGAAGAGATAGTTTAACACCTTTTGTTCTTGTTGGGGGTTAGGTTTCTTTCCTTTTTGTTCCTTTTTACTTATGGAATTTTTTTCCCATAAGTTGCTAGGAAACACTAACGACTGGAGTACTTAAGGAAAGCACTAGAATTGGCCTCCTCCCCTCAGGGGAGGAGGGCATCTGGTTTTCTTATCTGGGGAGTTTCTCTCCAAGGGGCAGAGATACTGTGAGAATTGGGCTTAATTTCAAAACTATAATAATTCAGAGAGAAAGAGTTTACATTTTCCACTGCAAGGGAGGCTCCTGCCTTACTGAGCAGACACCTGCCTTTCAAACCAAGCCATTTCTTTAACCTCCCTTTGGGGAATGGGAACTGGAAGGGGAAATGGCAGCTGTGTTTCAGGGGGAGCACAGCTGGTACCTGTGCAGCAGCATTTCTGCCCTCCAATCTGTGCTGCACGATGCCTTGACCCCTGTCTGAGAGCTACAAGCCAGGAAAACAAAGAATTTTCAATTTTAATTTTTTTGTTTGTTTGCTTTTTGGTGGTTTTTTTTTGTTTGTTTGTTTTTAGTGGGCTGGATTGAGGGTCAGCCACTCTCCTGTTGTCCCTCCCCTGACCCTGACCCAACAAACAGCTCAGCTCTCTCAGTGCTTCCATGGATGGTTGTGGTTCCTTGTCACACTAGAGCTACTCTAGAAAGGCAGAAACTTCTCCCTAGGGTATTTCCATTCTTTTGTTTTGATGGTGGAATGTGTCTGTCAATATATACACACTTACTAAACCGAGATTCCTCACCCATTAACTCAATTAATCCCCCCTTTGACCTCATTCCCATATGAAAAACTTCATAAACCACAAAGTTACCTCTGGTCCTCATTACATAAGAACTGGACTTTTCTGTCTTTCGACATTTTACACCTCTGTCTCTGCTCCCAGATTATCAGTTCCATTTTACTGTCTTTTACTGAGACCATTCTGAAAGAAACCATTGGACTTTTGCTTCTTATACCTGGTTAGCTCCACATGGACTCCAGTAAAGTCCTTTCAAAATCCCCTCTGTTAAGTCCAGATTTTATATTTCACAGCCCTTTTATTCTCCAATTCCCTCAGTCTCTTCTCTGTCAGTGCTATTCCTTCAGCCATGCAGCCACTGTTTTGGACACATTCCTCTCCTTTTCCCCAGACAGCCTTTCCTCTCCTCTGTCAAGTCCATCTTTCTCCACATTCCTTTCATCAGTCCTTTGCATTTCTTTCCCTTCACCCAGGTCTCCCCACTTCCCCAACCCTCAGCTATTATTATTATTATTATTATTATTATTATTATTATTAGTCAGCTTGTCTGACTTCGCTGAAAGCTCTGCTGGTCACAGACTCAGTCTTATTTCAGATTATTGATGGGGATGGGAACCCCAGGTGGAAGGATGAACTTCAGGTTTCCAGGGCTGCCTGGCAGAAATACAGCATCACCACTTGAAGGTTGATTCTTCTCCCCAGTGAGACAACTTAGGGTGTATTTTATTGGTCCTGAGCATCCCTTAGAGCAGCAAAAGTGTCCATTCAGGTGAGGGTTATTTATTCCAGAGATGCTCCACCATGGTATTGCCAAGCCAACTACAGCCAGCCAAGGCAATCTGGGCCAAGGCTGGAGCAAGATCTGCCAGGATGGTTTGGGAAAGGAGTATTTGGTCTTTGGGCATCTGGGCCCATGGAGGGAGCAAGGAGCAGCATGTGGAGCACAGATAATCAGGGAGAGCCAGCAGCCAGCCAGCTCAGGGGTCCCCAGGGTGATGCTGTTAGCTAGGGGCAGCAGCAAATGGAATTGGAAGGGGTGCAGGTGGCGGACAAAAAGAAGAGGCTTTTCACAAACACAGAGCCTGAGGTGGCTGTTCCCCTCCCCATTGCTCAGCAGATGTGTGGTGAGCTCAGCACGGCTGCCTGGGCCACAGTGTTGTGTGGGAATGTGTCCGAGGCCTAGGAAAATCCAGCCAGGATTTTTCTCAGGCTGCTCGAGCCTTGCTCTCGGGCTGCTCAAGGACAGGAACTCAAACCAAAGATTACACACCTGCTAGAGTACGTGATGTTATTCATGGACTATGTTTCTGGAGGGATGTTCCTTCTCTGCCCAATGAATTTTCTGTAATTTGTTTTGCACAATGTACATTATTTAAACTCATGATTTCCTTGAATAAATGCTCTTTCTTGCTCTTGTAAGAAAGTGGCCATGTTGCTGTCCCCATCACCGCTCTGGGACCATGTACAGTAACAGTGTTGAGCGAGGAATGTCACAGCCTTGGTGTCCCCAAGGAGAGGCTGAGCCTCACCCTGTGTCACCGGCCTGGGACACTGTGAGCCCAAAGTGCCCCGGTCTGCTTGTCACCACAGGCTTTCTGTGCCCCCAGGTCTGCTCTAGGGGCTCAGAGCATGCAGGAAGAACCTGTGCAAGATGTTATGGAGGTTGTAAAATTCCTTTATTTCCCCTGAAAATACATGCTCGGTGCTGTCTGTCCTAATGCTGTGGAGAATCTGGACCCAAACATATCATGCAAGAAAAGACAATTTGGGGCAGCACAGGAGAAGGATTCATAGACTTGAGGGCCAGGAGGGGCTATTATCATCTAGTCTGACTTCCTGCATAATGCATCTCGGGAAGCTTCAGCTAATAATTCCTGCATCAAGACCATAACTTCGGTTTGAGTTATAGCACCAATTTTCAAGAGACATCCAGGCTTGATTTAGAGAGGATAAACTTTGGGGGGTTTTTTATCTGTCTTCCAATGTCTGAGCCTTGAGGGTGCACTCACATCTGGCTTTGAGCTCTCTCTGAAAACCTAAAGGCTTGATACTGACTTATCAAAAAATAAATTAAATTAAAGCTGAATTTTTCACAGTGCTTTTTCTTTGACACCCATGACTTGGGGCTTTAAACAGCACACCCCCAAATTTGAAGCTTCTGATAAGAGTTCAACTTGTGGCAAAACACCTATCTCCTTCCCAGAGATAAACTGGATTAGTGGTTTCAGAAGGCAGCCCGTTTTCTGAAGATTTCTACCCAAGAGGAGGTGACCTGGCAGGCAGCCCTGGCACCCTCAAACAGCAGAGCTTCCACGGGGAGCTGCAGCGTTCACAGCCCGCCTGAGATCTCACTGCCTTTTGATCCAAAGCACCCAGAGCCGCTGATTAAAACGGCATAAAAGGGCCTGAATAAAAGGCAGGTTAATAGATGCTGATGTGGGAGTAACCAGGGCTGTCAGGGAGCGATTAAGCTGCCGGATAATCTTCCACCTGGAGCTGTCAGGCCGGTGTCTAATGTTTCATTCAGAGAAGGAGCTCTACATTCCTGATGAGTAAATGACAGAGAAGTTTCAATTAGAGCTGCTTTGTGACTCAAATCCTGACATAACCTGATGGTTTACTTTCAGTTGCCCGCTGTTCTCCGGGGGATGCCGACCCGCTGATGACACCTTTTAGGATGGAGGGGGGATGATTAGCAGGTACCCATCAGTGGGGAGGCACGGCACACCTTTCCCGAGCTGGGAATTGCCTTTATTACAGACATTTGGATGGGGCAGAAGGGAGCTCCGAGCTGCTAATTTGAGGGAGCTGGTGCTGTTATTACAGCCGAGCCCAGGGAGGCAGGAGCAAATTCCTGCAGTGCTGTTAATGCTCCACCAGCCTGGCCACACACCAGGGCGGGAGGGTTCAACCCGCAGAAAGGTTCCCTTTCACTCTTCCGTGTGATTCAAAAATAGCACAAAATAATTTGCAAACCTGCCTTGCATTAGAGCAGAGTTCCCCAGGTGAGAGCAGGAAGGTAAGAAAAAGTGCTCAGCTCGACACACAGCATTTTGCTTGATTGGTATTTCTTGTTTTGAATTTAGCAAGAATTAAGAAGTGGTTGAGTACTATAAAAACAAAATGAAAGCTTTCATTTTGGGTCAAACAGAATGTTTCAGTTGATTGAAGGTGAGTATATGCTCCTTTTCTCTCATTATAGTGGAAAAATATTTCAGGTCAACACAGAACAGCTATTGTTTTGTTTTCCAAATGAACTGAAAAACCCATTACACTCACAGCTGTACCTCAAGCAGCTACTCTGCTCCTGAGGTCCCCTACGGGGCTGTCAGTGAAACACAGACACAAGACAGATTAAACCATACTTTTTCTTGCGTGTTCCTTGCTCTTGTAGAGAGGGAAGTGAGCCACACCTCACAAACCTGAACCTCCCTTTGGATCCCACCACACTCTGACCTGGGCTTCAAGTGAAGCTCAGGAGTCTGACCCTCATTTTTTTAGTAAAATACCATCTGAGGGGATGTGGCTCCCCTGTTACTGCAGGTCATGGAAAGAACGACCAGCTCAGGTGAATCCCGGGGAATTGCTGTTCCCAGCTCTGTCTGTCCTTGGTTCTCTGCTCTTGGCTGTGCTCCAGCTTTCCATGGATCACCAAGCTGTGCCCTGGCATCACTGGCTGCCAAACCCCACCAGCACACAATGTAGGGACCGGGTTTTCATGCTAGGACATGTGTGGTTTCTTTCATGAACTTGGAGAGACAGGTTTGCTAGGAACTGCAGATTATGGGAAGATTGAGTGCTTCCAGAATGCTGGATGTGAAGAAAACAACCTTTGGTACCATGACTGAGGAGTGTTTCCATGGCACAAGCATTTGGATGCCCCTGTGCATGGCATGGGGGCAGCTTTCCCATGGGGTGTGTTTGTTCTGTTGGAGAGTGGCCACAAGGGCAAAAGGTGGTTTAATAAAGTAACTCCATGCACATAACCCACTGTGTCAGAGAAAACAGCATATTGCACAGGTATCCACCTCCCTTTGCATTTCAGTGACTCTTCCCTTCTCTTCCTTGCATGTATTCAGAATACTTCTGAAGCATTCATCTCAGAGAAATTAGGATTTTAGTTAAAAGTTAGAAGAAACTGTGCTTGAGATAGTTACCTTAAACACAACTAATTGATTGCCTGTCAATTTATGTTTGCTCAGCTGTGCTTGCAACGGGAAAGGATGAAACTAGCAGGTAGGTCCAAAGAACACAAACAATTGCAACCAGAAACTCATTCTTTGCAAAACTGGAGGTGCCCCAAAAGCCATTTGTATTGTCATTGATAGAAAAGGTCAAGAGTTCAGGGCGAGGAAGACTCGCCTTACTTCCTCCTTTTGAGACCCCTCCCCACAAAAACAACCCCAGACTTAATTCAAGAGGCCAACCACGCTGCTTAACAGCTATTCAAGCTAATTACCATAGGAAGTGAGGATGGGAGGGGCTGGTATTATGAATATGTATTTGTTTGAACCTTTTGTCAATAAATAGACTCTGTGATCACCTGTAATTTTGCAGTGTGTATTAGAGCGTTACCTCACACTGCTGCCCAGCTCTGAATAAACATACACTTTCTAACTTTAAATTGTTAGAGAGTCTTTTGTCCGTCACAGTTGAGTATGGGTATTAGACCAATACTCATATTTTGGTAAATCTCTTCAAGCTGTAAAGGAGGCAGAGACTCTTTGCAGCAATTTGCACCCTGCAAAACCCCTCAGTTTCTCCTGCTAGCAGGTAACAAGGGGCTCCTGGAGCTGCGGTGCAGCAGAGCTGCTGTGGCTCTCTGTGCTCTCTGCCCTGTGCCATCTCCTGCTCAATCCCTCTCGCACTGCCCGGGCCTGCAGCACAGGCAGTGACTGATGGTCTTGGGAACTCGCTGCCAGCTAGGTGAAAGTCATTTCCCCACTCTGTTAAACTTGAGAAAAATGGTTCTCACACTGATTTTTGCTTCTCTGGGAGCACTCCAGTGTGCATCCACCACGTTTCCATTCACCTCAGTGCAGGGCCAGGGGAGGCAGGTGGGAAACACTGCCGGGTGTGAATCTGTGGAAGGTCCAGCTTAGAAGTTGAGCATGAGCACAATTTGCTTTCCCTGTACACTGTGAAAGCCCAGCCTGGCTGAGAACAGCCCGATTATCTCTTTCTCTCTCCCTTTTCAGCACTCCTTGGCTCATGCCCATCACCGGTCCCTGTGTGCAATAAATCTCAGGGAAGAAGAGTCAGTTCTGTCTGAGCTTTGCTTTCTTTCCCATTTGTGTTCTGCAAAGGGACACACGTGAAGTGGCACCTCTCAACTTGCTCTGGACCTCAGCAAATGTTGCAAGGAAGGAGCAGGATTTTCTGACTCTCTCTTTCCTCTTCACTGCGCTCTGGAGGTTCCAGCCTGGATTTATTGCCTTGTTCTCTCTGCTGTCCATCGTGTCTCACGTTAATGAGTACTCAGAGGGTAATTTGGAATGATGTGCCTGTACAAAGGGGCACAACCTCAGTGAGAGATTTAAGAGCAGAGCCCCGCTGCTGCAAGGCCACAACTTTGACTCTGTGGATAGCACTTAACGTGTAAAACCCAGTTAGGAAAGTGGATATATTTTTTTCTTGCTTGAAATGATGCAGTGTATCAGGGAACAAAACTGCTCTGCAAGTTTCCAAGTTGTCAGAATGGACTCATCAGGGAAAAGGAAAGTTTGGAGCAAATGTGCTGTAGATTTTGTCTGGTACCTCCTGAGCCTAATCAATGGAAGAGACACAGCCAGGGACAGGGATTTCTATTTGCTCAACCCATCCAGAGGCTGAGGAAAGAGGGAAAGAGGGAAGAAGAGGCCCAGGGTTTGGCTCATATCTATATTTTAATTTTGTCTACATAGGCATTTGAATGACGATAAATATGAAATAATTCCAGTGATAATTTCTGGGTTCTGGTATTTTTAGGAAGCTATTTGTAGAAGCAGAGGCAGAGCTGAGAACTTCTTTCTAACAGGCTCCTGGAGATTAAAACCCCTCACATGTTTTGGAAGGCAGAAGTAGGAAATGGTTTGTATGATGCTCCTCCTCTTCTTTTCATGTCTGCTCATGTTACCTTCACCTTGACCCTCAGAAGGGCTGCCATATTTATAGTTTCTGACTTCTCAAATGCTTCCTGCCCTGCTTTTTGTGTCTAGGGCTGCATCTGCCCTATTGATCTGGGAATCTCAGAGAGAAATGTGCCATTCTATCTAAGGGATGCAAGTTCAAAACCAGACCCACAGATGGAAGAGGCTTGTGCATCTACACAAGTACACTGGGGTTTTTGGTATCCCACTGTGCCTCTTCCTAAGGCATGCTTCCCTTCTGGAGTGAGTGCTTCCAGCATGCCCACACAGCAGACATCAAATGAGCTCTGCTGTCCTCACAGGGACCATGCTCTTGGAAACAACCTGTGATGACAGGTCTTGTCCGTAGATATGAGGTGCTGCTCTCTCTTTCACTTTTCAGCTCCCCCAGGCCATGCACTGCATGTAACCGCTGGTGGCTTCAATCTTTGAAGCTCATAATTTCAAAAGAATTCAATCTTTTAAAGCTTAAAAAGCTTCAATCTTTATGTGCTCATAATTTTGAGGAGTGGGAAAGGCACTCAAAGGAGCTCAAAGGAGAATGGAACTCACACAATTATTTTGGTTGCAAGGGACCTTAAAGATCATTTCATTCCAAACTCCCCCCCATGGGCAGGCACACCTTCCACTGTCCCAGGCTGCTCCAACCTGGTCTTGGACACTTCCAGGGATCCAGGGGCAACCACAACTTCTCTGGGCAGCCTGTGCGAGGCCTCAGCATCCTCACAGTGAAGAGTTTTCCTAACATCCAATCTAAACCTACTCTCTTTCAGTTCAAAGCCATTCCCCCTTTCCCTGGAACCCCAGCCCCTTGCAAATTGTCTCTCACTCTTTCCTGTAGCTCCCTTCAGGTGCTGTAATGTCACAACTAAGTCACTCTGAAGCCTTCTCTTCTCCGGGCTGACCAATGTCCCCAACACGTCCCAGCTTTTCCTCCTAGGAGAATTCCCCTGCTCATCTTGGTGACATCCCCTGTGTTTCTCCACAGACTGATGTCCCAGGTGTGCCTTCCCCTGCATCTGTGAGGGATGCTTGTTTTATACCTGCAGGACAGCAGTAGATTAGATTGAATGAGGCTTTCTTGCATCCAGCTATTTCACCCTGACCTGTCCTGCTCCCTTTTCCCTGCAAATGAAAGGCAGGATTTGTAGTGGCTTCCCGTGGTTTCCAGCACCTGCCCTGCAGGGGAGGTTTCATTCCTGTGTGCACCACTCATCTCATCCATTTCACAGAAGCTGTTCCTCAGGCTCTAAGCAGTGAATTGCTGCCCAAACAGGGCCTTCCCAGGAATATCCCAAAGTGAAAAGATTATGGAATATATGAATATTCATTTCTAAGGAAATTTCTGGATGGTGAGTATAGATTCTTTTTTTCCCGGATAAGATATGGCAAGGAAAGTGTTAAAGTGAGACTTTGCAGACTCCAGCTTGAAGACTTCAGTGCTGCCAACAGGTCTTGGTTTGGACAAAATGACAGTAATTTCACGATTATAAGCTGCACCTTTTTCATTGAAGAATCCAGCCTACCCCAGTAGTGCGGCTAATCATCAGGTGCAGCTTATCTATGGACAAATCCCAGTGAAATGCCAACCCAGAAGTGAGAGCCGGCCGGGGAGGGTGCCTGGGGCTGCCTTTAAAGGCTTTGCTGGTCTATGAAAACTGTTTGCAACTTGAGCCCCTGGCACCAAACTCTGCCCTGGTGCGATTCTGTTACTAATTTGTTACTTTGTCACACGTGGATCCTCGCTTAAAGGAAAAAAAAAAAAAAAGGTGCGGCTTATATTCAGGTGCGGCTTATATATGGACAAAACCCGTGGGCTACCCGGCTACCCGGATGTGCGGCTTATAGTCAGGTGCAGCTTACAGTTGTGAAATTACTGTAAGTTTTAGCTGTAGAATGAAGAGTGTAGGGGATTCTTAGGTGGTTGCTAAATTCACGAGCCACATAAAAAAAACCCTGAGAAAAAGGAGGGTGAGACTAGGGTGGTACAGCCAGGGCACAGGGCTGGGTGGACACTTGGTCTCAACCTTCCTGACTCTCCCTGCATCCCTGACAAAGACAAGTCTGAGAGCAGATGTGACAAAAATCAAGGCCAGAGGGAGAAAGCAAGAGGCCAAAGTGGAAGTGCCATCCTTCTGTCCTCATGTCTCATCTTCTCCAGCAGCATGTCCTGGGGGAAAAGCAGGGCATGTGTACAGTCATGAGTGAGCAGGGAGAGCTGGAAGGGATGTCCCCAGGGGGAGTCACTGAGGAAACATCTCTGGCAGCCCTGGGGTCACATCCCCTGAGCCAGTGTCTGCTGTCAGTGCTCACCTCAGCCTGCTAGCATTTATTTAGGGCTTTGTTTTGTTTTATTTTAGACTGGTGGCAAGAGCAGACTGCTGTACAGACAACTCTGAGTAGAGTCAGTGTGCATAAAAACCCAGGGAGATGGGAGGCATTTGTCTCTTTAATGTTACCTTGACTCTTGCTGGAGCTATCTGTCTGCTGCCAGTGTGTAGGTCCACAAGATGATGAGGCAGATAAAATGGGGTGATAAGCTTGTGTTAGAAGACAACCTATCAACAGACCTGTTGATGTATTGCACTTCTCAACTCAGGTGGATTTAGGGGTAAGGGGAGGATAAATTTTCCCCTAACTTTTTTTGCTGCTCTTAGATATCCATTAGCTCTCCACGGACCATGACTTTCATTTCCCATCAGCTTTGAATTACTCAGTCTGGGACTGAGCTGGAAAGTAATTTCAAGAGACAAAAAAAAAAAAAAAAAAAAAAAAA
>VRYO01000116.1:3647444-3681783 GCA_009812075.1 Sialia sialis | reverse complement strand
AAAAAAAAAAAAAAAAAAAAAAAAAAAAAAAAAAAAGAGGTGGGTAGAATCCCATTTTTTATTTAATTCTGACTGTGGCTGGCTTAAATTCTGCCCTTTATCAGGACTTGCATCAAAAGCAGGCTGATGGAGGTCCTTCCATGGGGAGATGACAGATTTGCCTGGATGGTCAAGGAATTGTGGACTGGTCCTGCAAGGAAATTAGAGTGGCAAAAAATATTACCTTCAAGATAATGGCTTTGGTAAGTCAAATAATGTAACAGAAGATGAATAGTACACTGATTTTTTTTTGTATAACTCTAGAGGGATCCCCAACCATTTTTAACAAAGGCTGCAAGTACCATAAACCCTTAAACGGAGAGCGTTAGGAATGGTTTTGTTCTTGCCACAAATTCAGGCTTTGCCTCTCTCCTTCACCCTGAAATGGTGTTTAAGGACAGAAACAAACCCAGTGCTTCACTGGGAAGAAACAAATAGCTCTACATCTGGTGCCCTCTCTAATGGATTTAAAGCTCATTCTGAGATGCAATCCAGGTGCTCTGGGCTGGTTCTCACTCCTCCCCAGCCATCCCTCACCCCCTGGAACCAGTGTCCTGTCCAGCCGGGAGCTGGGACTCCACATAAACACCACTTTCCTTCTCAGTGGAGCTGTTTGCTTTTAATTTACTTCTCAACGGAGCTTTTTCTCTGCAAACAGACACAGAATTCTGTGTTATTTTTCTGACACAAACAAGAATCTGTGGCAAAGATTTGATGGGAGACCTGGGTCATGTAGGGCAGCTGAGAGATCTTCACCCACAATGAGCATAACATCAGAGAATCCCAAAAGGGCTGTGATTGGAAGGAATGTCAAAGATCACCTCTTTGCACACCCCTGCCATGGGCAGGGACACCTTCCACTGTCCCAGGTGCTCCAAACCCTGTCCAACCTGGCCTTGGGCACTGCCAGGGATCCAGGGGCAGCCCAGCTGCTCTGGCACTCTATGCCAGGCCCTCCTCACAAATTTCTGTCAGTTTGAAGCAATTCCCCCTTGTCCTGTCACTCCATACCCTCTCCAACTGTCTGGCAGCCCATTTAGGCACTGGAAATACAACAAAGTGGAGCAATAGATACATCAGGAATGAGAGAGAAGGTGAGAGAAATTTTACCTTATTCTCTTTCAATGTTTCCCCTCTTTGGAGATTTCCCTATTTCTGGATTGTCTACTGCCAAAAAGACCCCAAAACACTAAATGTCTGACCACTTTTTTTTTCCAGCCTGAGAATGTCACTGCACTGACAGCACTGCCTGATGCTGAATCCTGGCTTCAAGTGGTGGCTCTTGTCAAAAATGTAGAGGGGCACTAGAAATTAATGTCACTCATGGTGTTCACAATGGCTGCATGCACATTAGGAAGCGTTGTCAGCTTTTAGTGGCTCATAGTTTACTCAGTGAAATTGCTCTTGAAGCTGCTTTGCCTACTCCTATCCTGCCCATTGCTCTCCTCTTCCCCTCTTAGTAGAAAAAAAAGATAATATTCATGTTAATTAAAAGTTAATTGATGACAAGATGACAATACAGTACAAGAGTCCAGGCTCCTAAGTAGGACCAGGCTCCTAAATACCACCAATCCGATTTGAAAAAGGCTGTGTCAATATTCAAGAACCTGAAAACTGTTCTCACTAATTGAGGAAAATTATGAAAAGGTGCAGTTAGGTGTTTGTCTGTGTGTGGGACGTGCACAGGGCAGAGCCAGGAGGGGACAGCTTGGTAGGGTGAGATTTACAGCTCCTGCTGCTGCTGCCAGGCAAGGAGGGATGTGGCAGGGAGCAGAGGGGATGTTCCCTTGCAAACAGCATCCTGGAGCTTGCCAGGGAGCAGCAGGAGGCAGCCAGGCTGTTGTGGGCTCGGGCACAGGAGCTGTGGGCAGCACACCAGGCCATTGCTGCTGGTCTGGCAGTGCCCTGCTTGCTCAAGTGTACTGCTGGCTCTGCTGCACCTTGTTCACCTTGTTCACCTGGCTGAGAGCAGCTTTGTCCAGGCTCCTCAGAGACCCCTGAGCCTGGCACTCCGTCCTGAGGGGAGGCCAGAGCTGCTTGTGCTGCTGGCAGTGGCATCCCAGCTGGGACCAGTGCACCCTGCTCTGGGACTGCAGAGGTGCTGGGCACTGTCCCCTTGTCCCCTTTGTTATAGATAATAAACAAATTGAGCCAAACTAAAGATATCAAAACAACAATTCTCATTTTTGCGACCAAAATACAGTCCTTGATAGCCACAATGAAAAAGACAACACCGAGCCCGGGGTCAGCGCTGGGTGATCCGACCTCTATGGCATCAGATCCCCCTGTGTTCACGCTGCTGCCTTGGTCAGTCCTGGTTTTATACAGTTTTTCTAGCCCTGGAGCAAGAAGTCCTTCTTTCCTGTGGTAGTTTCTCATATTCATGTAGTCTCCTTACTCTGCATGAAAACTCTTCCTGGGCAATGATGAATTTTGATGAGTGTCAGCTCTGCTTTACGGGATCTATGTATTGAGATGTAGTTGTTCCTGAGAGTGTTGATTTTGGCTTACAGGAACTGGGTTTTGAAATGTAATTTTTCCCGGGGATGATGATTCTGGTTTATGGGAACCTGCAGTGAGATGTAGTTTTCCTCGAGGACTCTGGCTATCCTGGTGGACAGCACTTACCGTGTGCTTATCTCTGGGTGCTTCCAAGGATTGTATTTTAGTCGCAAAAATAAAAATTGTTGTTTTAACATTTTTAATTTGGCTCGATTTGTTTGTTATCTATAATACCTTGCAAGTGTTCCCTAAGCCCAGGAGCCTCAGCTGGGCTCACATCATTTCATCTCAGTGTAATGTGCAGATCTGCCCTGGTCCCTGGCTCAGCTGAGAGCAGCAGGCTCCTCACCCTGTGCGAGCTCTGGGAGTTCCCTGCTGGAAATCCACCCCTGGCACCCAAACCTGCTCAGTGGAGCAGCCCAACATCACTGCCTTGTAACAAGAATCCATTTCACAAGGGTGATACCTTTGGAGGACTGAAACAATTAATTTAAGGAGGAATTAATTCTCCTCTGTCTTTTCTTGATTTATTTTCTAGGGGTTTTTGGGGTTTTTGTTTGCTTGTTTGTTTGTTTGTTTGGTGTTTGTTTTGCTTGGGTTTTTAAATTTTTTAAAAATTTGTTCTGTGAATTGACAGTGCTGGGTCTTACCGGGGAAAATGTGCTCTGACACATATCAGAAGCAAAGTTTCCAAGTTTTCCTCCTTGTTTCCAGGACCCTGTGGGGTGTGTTAGGATCTGGGATGGGTTGGAGAGTGAGGTTGGTCCCACTCCTTCCGTGTCTTGTGCAAATTCTCACACGGCTTTGGGATCCAGCGGTGCCTAAATATCAAATAGTCATTTTTATAAATGCTCCTTTTACCTAGGTGTAAAAGTGACTTCAGAATGATTCCCTTAGGGGTTTGGTCACTGTCCTACAGATGGAAAAACAACTGCTCAGCTGGGAGCTGGGCAGCACACACGGTACCCTCTGACCCTTCCTTCTGAGTGAAGACAAACCCATCCCACCCTGGCTGGGGAAGGTTTGTGTTTGCAGTGGCTGAGAGGTGGCCAAGGCCAGGGAGCTGCTGCTGCCATCCCACAGTGAGCCAGCTGGGCAGGGCTGGGCAAAAAGCCTTCCCAAAAGCACCTATTTGCAGAATCAGCTGGGAAATAAAAGTGTTTGTCTGGAGCTTGCCTGCTCCATTCAGGATTTGTGACATGTCTGTGCCAATATCCAGCATTCCCAGGGCTGTGGGAAGGGAAGCAGCCAGGTGAGGCTGCCTTTTGCTGCTGATGTCCACACTCCTGCATTTATCCTCTTCAGCAAACAGCAATAAACTTTGCTATTAACTTCTCGTGTTACCAAAATCATGCAAGGAAAAGCATTCACTGACCTGTTCCATAAACTTAAAATGGTCCTGAAGACCATAAAGATGGACAACTTGTTAGAAATGCTAGAGAGAAGCACTCTGCATGCTCTGTTGAGTTTTTCATTAGGATTTTTCTCCCATCTCTGTGTTTTGCACACACTCAGGACTGTGCATTTGCATGCATTTTAAGGAGAATAGCATAATAATGATAGAATTTTTCTTAAAGTTGTCATGCAAAAAATATTATGGGGCAAAAGCAAATTGTCAAAATTAGAAGGAAAATCCCATTTTTGGTCTTGTGTTTTCATGTCTCTTGTGGTGGAAATGTGGAAATGCAAAGTAAGCCTGGGCTGCAATCTAAATTTCATAATTGACAGAAATGAACCATGTGGTGAGGGTGCCACATGAACTGAACATAAACATGAATTAAATCCTGTAACTGTGAAGGACCAAGAGCTATTGCAAAACTAGTAGTAAAAATGTAAATTTGAAACCAAAAATAATGGATGGAACGAAGATTTAATTGCCTCGATAAAGGGGTTGCATGAAAATTATGGGTGTCAGAGACGATGAAATGTACCTCAGAAATCAGAATAGACTGTTAATGTGTGATGGATGAATGGCAGGAACCTGACAGAAGGCTATTAGGCAGGTGCAATTACACAGAAATTGTGGATAAGTGGTTAAAAAAGGTGAGTGGAAGGCAGGGGCTCTTGCTGGGTGCAGCAGGGTCTCTGCACCATGCTGACCTTGGGCTGAGTCTCATTTTGTGCTTGTCTGCTTGGAGTACCACCCTTGGATCCTGGGGCTGTGGCTTTGTGCTGCTGGGCAGGGCTGGGAGCAGCCTGGGACAATGCAAGGTGTCCCTGCCATGGGTGATTTTTAAGGTCCCTTCCAACCCAAACCATTCTAGGTTTACAATTTACACTGGCTGTGGCACTCCCCTCTAATCCACCCTTTTCTGTTTGCATCTCCTTCTCTTCAGTTTTGGAGAAATCCTTTAATCTTTGCCAACTCCTTTTCCCCACAGTTTGTGCCAGTCCCGACTGCCAGCACCATACCCAAGTCACTCTGCTTGTGAGTTTCCTGCATCCTTCACCCACCTTTTAAAGCCCTTCAAAAGAACTGCAGGAAGTTTTCAGAGCTGCTTGCAGCTTTTTTGCCTGCTGCCATGCCTGACAACTTCAACTGGTGGGATTATTCATTGGGAACAAATCATACGAGGAATACAGATATTGATTGTTGTGAATGATTTATGTATTGTTATGTTTCTGTAGCCCCGAATGAGTTCTTCAGGTTGGGGCTCCACAGGGTTAAGCTTTGCACACAACAGCACTAAGACAATGTTTAGTTTATGATGGTAAAACAGGCAGGTGTGGGGCAGGACAGGTGGGAGAAAAATCACAGGTAGAGGAAAACATCTCAGTAAGTAACTGTCACAGTGCAGCCTGCTCTGCACATGTTTTGTAGGCGTCTGTCACAGGTAGATCTTAATGAGATATTTGGAGGTGGACAACATTTTCATTCCTCCTATGGCATGTAATATCTACAAAAAAAAAAAAAAGCAAAAAAACCTGTTATAAAATAGAAGTGATGGGCAATCAAAGCTGGTGCTGTGATCAGAGCAGGACGTGGGCTCGGTGATTTTTACCTGGTTGTCTTTGGGGCTGCTCAGCTGCTCATCTCTCTCAGCTGCCTGCTAATTCTGAAGTCCATCTGTGCTCTCTCACACACACTTTAGCCCACGGTCTGGCTAGCAAAATCACACTTATGCATATTAACAGTTGGTTTAACCCGTGGGAAGGATTCCAGCACTGCCTGGTGCTGATTCTGTTCCCTGGGTTGCACACTTAGTCCAGTCCTGTCTGCTCATGAATAACTCAGCCAGGACTGAGCTTCATAGCTCTGCTGAAATTAATGAAATGAACTTTTGAAGATGACAGGTGGGATCCTTATTCAGAGTACTCTCAATTCAGTGAAAATAACTCAGCTTTGCTGAATTGTAAAAATAAGAAAGGCCCAGCTTCTCCCTGGAAGATTAATATGTGCCATAGGGGTAACAGAGCCCAGACCAGGGGCTGAAACAGACCCCAAAATAATAAAAATTACATTGCAATGTCAGGAAACTGGGGGAAGCAGACTCTGAACTTAGAAAAGTTAAAGGACAATTACAGTAAACTGACAAATTTAATTTAAGTAATATTAAGGAGTAGTTTCTCTGGTGCCTCATTCGCTCTGCCCAGGTGATCAGCTTATTTGTTTCACAGGTGCTTTTCCAGCAGCCCCATATAATAAGTCCTGTTTTCAATTAATATGAAACAACGATATATTAGATGCATAACGCAGCCTCCCACTTCTTTCTGCGTGTTCAGGGTTTGCAGTGAGTTCCCTGTCTGGGAACACTCATGTGACAATTACTGCATCACCCCCAGCGTTGCTGCTCTCTTTCAGGCCCAGAGATTTCAGTGCCTTGGCAGAGCCTTCAGGAAAGACATTTTTATTTGCATGGCCATTATGTTTGTGTCTTCCATCAGGCTTCCATCTGGCTGGGCAGTCATGAAAGCATTAATCACTGGGGTGTCTGGACACCCACTCCAGAATGGGAAATGCAGAAGTTCACTGCAAGGTTTTACATCAGATTTCACTGCTTCAAAAGAATATTGATTTTAATCAAAGAAGAGAGAATGCTTTGAATGTTTTAATGACTTCACCTTTCTGGGTTTTGTACCTGTGTTCCAAAGCTGGGCACTTTGGCCATTTCAAATGGGTTTTTAGTTATAACCTAAGCATCCTTATCCTGAAAAAGCTTAAGCAGGAGTTTAGCACATGGAATTTAATAGGCTTCAATAAGAGAAAAAGGATTTCAGTTTAAAAAAAAAATCTTCATTTGATTGTGAATCACAGGCTGAATACTTTCAGAATTAGGACCTGTGTGCTGGAACTCCCAGCTAGCAAGTAGCTCAATATAACCATAAAACCTCTGCCTTCCTTAGCCCTTGAATTCATGGATTTACAGGTTGGCTTTAGGCTTTTGTAGTGTATTTTTGCCTTGGTGTATGTGCAATTTCTAAATTGTAGCTATTATTGAAAGCAATATAACATCGCTGAAAAGACATCAGACAACGGAGCTCTGTGTATTTAACAAATATCCAAAGGCCATCAAGAAATAATTTAGACCATGCCCCTGAACATTGAATTTTGCCTGAGAGCAAAGATAGAAATGAAACATAATACTGTAGCATCTGTTCTGCTGCCATCAGGAGCAGACAAAGAGACTTTAAAAAAAATAAAAATAAAACAAAGGCTGAGATGGCTGAAAGCAAACAGAGTGTCAGGGTGAGGTGGAGCTGTCCCAGCTGACTGCTGAGGCTGGAAGGGATCTTCTGGAAGAAAACATTAAAACTGTAGACCAAAGGAGGGGTTTTTACTGTTTTGAACTGCTTTGGAAATCTGACAGTGCTGATGGGAGGCAGAGTGTGAGAATATCTCCCAGGAGATGAGGTGTGAAGGCTCAGGGATGTAATTTTAGAGCCACAGAAATCCTTTTGTTTGGGAAACACAAAATAAATGAGAAAATACATTTATGGAAGGGCCTAATGTGAATTCTGTGTATAAAGAAGAAAACCCAAAAGTCATACTGAAGGAAAAGAAAAACAAGAGAGAGAGTCAAAGTCCCTAAGCCATCTTCTAATTCTTGGAGACCGAGATGGGTTGTGTGGGTCATTCTCCAGAAGAGAATTTTGTTTTTTTTTTTAAAGAATCGGATTTATGTAGAAACTCTCAGTGTTCATTGAAAAACATGAAGCTCATCTCAGAATCAAGTTCAACACCCATGAACACAGGCCACTGCTCCTGCAGGACCTGAACTGGCTTCACAAACCCAACGAGAAGTAAATAAAAATAGCACCACAGGAAAAAGCCCAAAGTTTTACAAACTGCTGTATTGCCTTATTGTTTCACACTCAGAAAAATATTAGAAAGTCACAGAGAGATTAATATGCTCTGTGTGAGCTCTGTGTTTGAGGGTACCCTGAGGACTTCCAGATCAGCCCAACAGTTTCGCCTCACACCCAGAACTCCCAAATCAGTTTCTAACCCCAGTGTCTCCCTGGCATCAAATCTCCTTCATGACTTGGGTGTTACCACACAGGATCCCCAAAAGGGTTGAAATCACTTATCCATGATATCTTCCTTTGCCTCCTAAATATACATTTGTTCAACATTTCCCTTTAAACAAGAGCAAGGTCTCCTCAACAATTCAGCATCATGAGAGTAATGAGCTCATTAAGAGGTGCTGTATGGATTAAGTCATGCATAAGAGCTGGAGTAATAGGACAGGAGTAAAACAACCCAGTGTATTGCTGCAATTGGAGTTATAGGGGTTATAGTGAAGGAGGCCTAAAAGGTAATTTCCATTTTGGCTAAACCCTCCCTTATTCCCTCTGGCCACAAATTATCATATTTCTTCTCTGAAACAACCCTTCCTCTACGTTTTCAAGCTCCTGTAAATTCCATGTCATTACAGTAATCTCACACAGACCACTGAAATTCTCTTTTATTTTTTTACACGAGGTCATTTGTGAGCTATAGACTGCTGAGAGCCTGATCTTGGATTTGGTTCAGCTGATCAGTAGGCACAGAAAGACTTTTCGATTAGAAAGACAAATAAATATTTGAAACTGATTATGCTGAAGGAAGGTTGAGGCATATAATATTCTGGGGCCAACTGAGATACATGGAGTTAACAGCAAAGAGAAAGTGAACACAGCAATGTCTTGGTCTGAGATGTGGGGTCTGCTCTGAGGGCCTCTCTGGGAAGAGGAAAATTTAAACTTACACAGTTTATTTAAACTGGCACAACTGTACTGAGCACAGGCAGGTGGGGTAAATCTGCAGCACAGCAGTGAGATCTGCCACTGATCTTCACATTTTATTGTTCCTTTTTCTTATCCTGAATGCTTTCTATATGTGCAAAGTGTGACAGCTGGTCCTGAGACGAAAGAATAACTTCAGTTGGAGGGAGAACTTGTTTTTACTACGAGATGGATGCACTTTTCAGCATTTAAACTGAGCTTCCAGGGAAGGTGCAAGGAGGAAAAGTGCATCTGCAGCTGCCTTGGTGAAAATAATGAGTGTGCAAACAGCACATGAGGTTTGGTTTCCAGTCTGGAAAATAGGTCAGCATGATCTATCTCTGTGGCCTGTGCCCTGTGATGGTTCTGCAGCGAGTGGAAGGTTTCCAAATTGGCTTTTCTGCCTTTTAATGGATGCTCCATGTTGCATAATAATAGTGACATATGCAGCCCGTGTTCCTGCTGCTGTGCATTGCCCTTTGAGGGGAGGCAGAACACCTCAGCCACTTCCCCTCTTTTTCCTGAGCAATCCCTTAACACGGCTCCAATCATCCCAAAATGCATTCAGTAAATCATCTCTGATTGTACAGTTAAAGAGCACTGCTACGGATCGGTCATTTAAATCATCTTCAAGGGTTTCATTGGTGAAGACTTTCCGAAAGAAAAGAGGTAACAAGGAAGATCTATTGAATTTTGAGTCGCTGGATGCTGGATGGAACTTAAATCAGCATTTCACAGGGAAGGGAAAACAGAAGAGTCAAGTGAGATAAAGGGCTGTTTATCCATGGGGAGACGTGATGTGTGTGAGAAGATCCGCCTGACAAAAGGGTGAGCTGTTCAAAATTCCCCCTTAAAGAAGATACAATTAGCGCTTAATCGCCGCTTCTGCAGCTCACAGCGCCCCCATCTCAGCTAATAAGCACTAATAAACACTAATCAACACTAATAAACACGAGTGCCGGGTCAGCCCGACTTGTACCTGCCTCACCTTAGCCATTGGACAGGGCTGCTGGCTCTTTGCTAACGCTGCTGCTCTGAGAGAACATCCCCGCATCCCTGCATTCCTGCATTTCTGCATCCCTGTATCCCTCCAGCCCTACAGCCCTGCATCCTGCATCAAGCAATCTGCACCCCTGCATCCCCCATCCTACATCCAGCATCCCTGCATCTCGCACCCCTGCACCCCGCATTTCTGCATCCCTGTATCCCTGTATCCTTCATACCTCCATCTCTGCACCTCTGCATCCTGTCCCCCTGCATCCCTGCATCCCTGCATAGGAGCAGCACTCCTCCTGGGTGCAAGCATTCAGCACAGCCTGCACAGGGTCGGATGGAATTTCTTCCTTCTGAGGAAATCCTAACAATTAATTTACAAATAAGTTGATAAAAAGCTAAGGGATGCTAAATTAACCACAGAAGGGCTTGTGATGTGTTCCCTGAACCACAGGAATGGGGCAAAGAATTGCAAGGGAAAAAAAAATCGATGGAGAAAGAAAATTGGAGGCCAAAAAGTTAAAGGAAGGTGCAAATGTCACTTGGCAGCAAATGCAGAGCAAATTGATTTATCAATGTGCAATTCTGCACCATGTGTTTGAGGCTGTTGCATGTTAGGGAGGAGCTGCAATGAGGAGTGAAGCTCTCAAAGCTGTGCCTGCACTGGTAAATTAATTTTTCCCAGTATCACTGTCTGACACTGGGGTGGCAGGCTCATCCAGCTCCCGTGTCCTGCAGTGTTGGCTGCTGTTTGCAGGATGATTGTTGAAATAGCTCTAGCATGTTAAATCATGACTCTTCCTTGGGAATTGTCTAGAAACAGGTTTGTTACCCTGGGTCAAGTTTGGGGATTGTTGCAAAAAATTTTGGCCAGCAGGTATCTTCTGGGGAGGAAGGAGTGACCCTGGGCTGAGCTATGCTGAAGGCTGGGTCCTGGACTGTGCTGGAGGGTGCCTGGGACCTGGGAGCAGCATGTGTGGGACCACTGAGCCCTGATAAATCCCCAGGGTGTCCAGACTGTGTCACACTTCAGGCACAGAGCCAGACCTGCCCCCAAGGCTGTCTCCTTCTGAAGAGCCAAGTCCCACCCAGTGCATATAGAATCCCTTTCTGGAGTAGGCTTTTCCCCTCTCCTCCCCCAGATCAGTTTGTCTTTCCCTGTTCCACTCACACCATCTCCTGTTTCTCTCCTGCCCATGATGTTCCTGGGCAGCAATTCTGGGGCAGTGCTGGCAGTGTGCACATTCCTGAAGCACGGCTTTGGTGCTGCCCCAAATAATCCATTGCCCTCATCCACTTGGAACTGTGCAGGCCTTGGGGCAATTTAGCTTTGCTCCAAGTACAGTAATTTCACAACTATAAGGCTCACCCTTTTGACTGAAATTGTGATCGGAACCCAGAAGTGTGCCTTCTAATCTGGTGCACCTTATATATGGACAAAGTTCGGGAATTTGCCAAACCAGAAGCGCGAGCTGTGGCGAGTGGGGCTGCCCCGGTGATGGGGGCTGACAGTGCCAGGCAGGAGCGCCGGGGCCCGCGGCACGGAGACAGACCTGGGGCTGCGTTTAAAGGCTGCACTGATCCATGAAAAATGTTTGCAAATTGAGCAGCTGTCAGTAAACCCTGCGATCGCGCCATTCCGTTACTAATTCATTACTTTGTTGCGCGTGGATCCTTGCTGAAAAAAAAAGTGCGCCTTATAGTCCGGTGTGCCTTATACATGGACAAAGTTTGGAAATTTGCTGACAACCCAGAAGTGCGCCTTATACTCCGGCGCACCTTCTAGGCCTAAGATTACTGTAACTAAACACTTTCCTCTTGCGCTGCACGTACCAGACATGCACACAGCCCACAGACTCCTACACACAGATCCCCCTGTGCAGCCCATCAGTTTTGTGCTGACATTTCCACAGGATTCTCCTTAAGCCCAGCCTGGTAGGGTGCTCCAGGTGTGGTTTTTCTGTCAGGGCCATGTCCACAGGAGTGTGTGCTGGGCTGTTCTCATCTGCCGACACACTGGCTGGAGCTGCAGCAGGACAGGAGCACACATAGGTCCCCCACGTGTGTCAGTTCAACACTTACAAATTGATGCCCATCACACTTCATCAAACATGGTTTTACAGCCCCCAGGAGCTGCTCATTCATCCCACAGCCCAATAACACCTGCAGCACCCAAGGTTTCTTGTAAGCAGTGAAATCCAATCCCCAAAGCCTTGTAGTAGTGATGTGCAGAAAATCACAGCAGCCGGTATTGGAAAAATAGGAATTCAGCTAAAGCAACAGTACCTTGACAACACTTGGCACTGCAAACATCACTTAACTTGACAAACAACCAGTAATAGCTAGAGTGAAAATAAAGGGTTAGGCAGGTAGAGAGATAAAGTATGAAGAACATGCTGAGCAAATAACAGCCTTTTGAGAATCAACATTAGCATAATTACTAAACATAGGTAATTGCTGAAATAGCATTTGCTGGCAGCGTTTCTGTTTCTAAATGCAACACTTTCTCTCTTCAGAACGTAATCTTCTGCTAGGACTAGCAAGTGTGCTTACACTGCTTTTAGCTGGGAGGGAGCTGTGTGGAAATTGGCTCCATCTGAAAGCCCACAGCACAGGGAGGAACAAAAGCACTTAACACCTTGGAGTCCAACCATCCTTCTAAACAAGGTTGTCATACTCGGGGCTACGTGCCTTGTTAGGTGTTGTACCACCAGCCCAGCCTTTGTCTCAGCACCCTGCTCTATTCTTGATAAGATTGGGCATCCTCAAATCAATTCCTATTGATTTCTCACTGCTGAAATAGGATAAGCATGTGACACGAGTGTTTAGCACAGCAGAGCAAGCCATTCCAGCACTAGAAAACAACTTGCTTGATAAAAATTATAAGCAAAACCCCCCAGCAGACACAAAAGCAATATCATAAATAACCAAAAATCCTGGCTACAATCAAAAGCATTATCTGGTTCTGCTTAGAAGAGCATTTGGACACAGTTTTGCTGGAAGGGAAGGTAGAAATTAAAAAGGAAAAAAATATAGAAAGAAAGAAAACAAAAAATAAACACCCCTACAACAGATGAGGTTACATCTGTGAAGGTTATAGGGCTGATCTGCAATTGTTGATGAGCTCTGTGTGTGACCTGGGTACTAAGCTGATGCTTTCTGCACTTCTCCCTGGGTGTTGCTTTGCTGGGCAGTGAGGAAGCTGTCAGAGCCACTGGCTGGCCTCCACCTCAGTAAATTACCTAAAAATGCCATGGGGAGGGGAAAGATTACATGTGCACAATTAATTATGATGATTCCTCTAGAGAATGAGACGTAGAAAAGAGACATAGCCTGGATTTTTTGAAAAGAAGAAAAAAAGTGGTTCAAAAATAATTGCAGAGGGCAAAAATGGGAGCAAGAGTGGCTCAGAAAGGACAGGACACCATGGAGACAGCCCCATGCAGGAGGCTGCAGTAGCTGGCCCTTCTAAACCATCAACATGGTACATACAGAGAAGTCATATGTGACAAAAGACGCTTATTTTGTATTGTATTTTTAAAAATTGCCATATTCTTGTTGTGAGGCCAGTAGCTGATTTCACCTCTGGACCACTGATCAAGGGTTGCCAATCCTCCCATCTGGATGAACAGATGGGTTGGGTATGAGCCTGACAGGGGCTGTGGACTGTGGGATCCCCAAGCCTGCAGCCAAATGATGAATTCTGCCTTTGATTGTCCCATGGCTGTCAGAATTCTGCCCCATGGGCTCCAGGGGACCCTCTGAGGGGTTTCACCAGCAGCAAATGTTTCATGGAGCACAGTTGGCACTCTCCTGAGGGATGTCACAAGCCTTGAAAATTTGCACTTGCATGTGTTCTCCTCTGAGGAAACTCAAACCCAGGGGGCAGGAGGCCATTTGGTGACCCTTACATAAAGACATAAAAATGTCAGACCCTACAAAAATAAACCAATAAGCCTTCTACTGCCTAACCCTTTTGGTGGCATTTAGACAGATGTTTCTTTAGGCAAGAGGATCAGTATTTTGCTCTCATTCATTACAGATTTACCAGTTTTGTATTGATTTTGTTGTGGCCTCCTATGTACTTTAATTGCTGCAATAGAAAAACAAGTTGCTATACATGACATTTCCTTTCTGGGAAGCTGGCAACAGAATTGCATGAACCACTGGTAGATTCACTGATTTCCCTTGTGAGCCAGTAATAAAATGATGACTGAAACAGCTTGTCCTTCTTTCTGTTCCAAAACTGCTTTTTTTTGAGAACTCTCAGTAGCTGTGGATTTAAAAACAGAAATCTTCCTAATTGCTGGATAATATGGCAGACTTTGCTCTAGTGTTTCACAGTTATTAACTCTGAGGTGTTATTGATTTACTCTGAGGGACAGGCACCTTGGCTTGAGCAGTAGCTCAGGCTGCAGGTGAGGGGCTCCCAGAGGTGGCCAAGAGCAATTGGAATAATTGATAAAGAAATTTCTGGTGCTCTCATTGCTAGATTGACACACAGTGCAGCTCTCAGGAGGGTGGGTTGAACAAGAAGTGCTGCTTTCCTCTGGGATATGAGCCACCAGCTCCAATCCAAGGCTCTCACCTGAGAGAGTGGCAGCAGCTGGAAACCCATATGGTGTGGGGCAAAAAAATGTCACAGTGTGCTCGCAGACTGAGGAGCAGGTAAGTGATTAAGTTACCTCACCTCCTCCTTCTATTCTCCCCAGGCTGGTGTGGGTCCCACTGCATGAATTAATGTGGTAGGAAAAGAACCACCAAATTCTCCTCTCTTGTAGCCAGATGTGTGCATATTTAGGTCTCATAATGAGAGGTGTTACAAGAAAACACAGATAGATGAGGGCCTGTGAGGTGATCCATTAAAATAATTCCATGTGTCCATAAATAAATTAAATTCTGCAGCAACCCCAGGAGATAAGTCCATATTACACATATTTCTGAGGTGGATAAACTGGATTCCTGGAGATGCAGGTGGTGATGCACCATGTCAGAAGTAGAATCCAGGCAATCTCTGCTGGAATTTTAGAAGTGTCAAGGCTGCTGAGGAAGAAGAGAATTTTTCAGAGTTGGTCAGTTTGATAAGAAACAATTCCATGCAATTAAGCAAATTAAAATGAGATCTGAGCTCTGGAGGTACAGCAGGAGGCTGGGAGGAGCCTGGTCCAGGGGAAGGAGTCCCTGCCCAAGGTAGGGGGTTGGAATGAGATGATTTTTAGGGTTCCTTCCAAGCCATTCTGTGATTCCAGAATTTGTCCCTGTGTTTTGCAGAGACATGGGATCTACTTCCTAAAAGTGTTGTTGACAGACGTGAGAACAACCTGTTGAGCCCAGAAAGCAGAAGTGTGATGAAGGAGAAAGCAAACCAAACCAACTTTATTTGCCTTCTGCTGATGCTGCTTCAGATCTGAGCTGCTGGGAAGCTCCTCAAGGAGTATTTGCAAGCTGCTCTGCATGGCCATTTCAGCACAGCCCAGCTGGTTAATGATAGCAAATCTGGGCTGGTAACAGCTCCTGAAATAAAACTCATCTTGCCAGAAGAAGAAAGTCTAAGAACAGAAAAGTCTGGTTGTATTTTTTTCCATCATTGCCTATGTACTTCTCAGAGAAGTGTAAACAAAGCCAACTTGTTGATGAGAAATATGTCAATCAAAAGGCTGCTGAATGTTCTGGAGGCTGTTACCACTAGATGTTTTGACTAAATGTCTGGGAGCTCATGCTCCTGGGAAATTTCCCAATAGATCTGAGGATAAACACACAAACTCTTGGCAGCTCTCCTGCCAGAATGAGAATCTGAGAACTGATAATTATTTACATTTAGCCTGTGCACCTTGTAAAACTTGTGGTGTGTCCTTTAGAAGGCAGCACTGGAGCATTTCACAGCGGTGTTTATTAAGGACAAAGTCCCAGTGAATATTTAAATTCTGCCAGACTACTTGTCTACATTTCAAATCATGTCAGAATAAAAATATTACTTGCTGTGTCACATCTATCTGCAGTAATTTTGGTCACAGTTGAAATACAGAGGTAGCAAAAATCAGAGGAGTGAACTTGTTCTGGGAAGCTCTGCCCAAGGAGGTAACACCACAGGCACTTGGTGAGGCAACAAGCAGAAATTTGGTATTCAAAGCAACTTTCATAAGTTTTCATTTAAGTTGAGTATTTAATGAAGGTTCAAAAGCAGGCACCCACAGAAGCACCAAAGCAGTGACAGCAGATCTCTGCTTGGGGTCCTGCTGCTTGGTTTGCTGCACAGCACTCTGGAGATGGGCTCAGCTCCCTGAGATCTGCATCTGCTCCCCAGGAAAGTGCTCTTGTGCAGTGATGTCCTGGGATGGCTGCTTGAGCAAGGATTGGGGCACTGGGGACAATACAGGACCATGTGTAAGAAAATGATGCCCCCATAATCTGAACAGCAGATATTTTTTTCTGCTAATTTTCCTTTTGACAGGCAGTGTGTTCTGTGCAGAAATCTTGAGGAATGGCTTGAACTCAGAAAATGAATCAAAAGCAGAAAATTTTATTCCAAAAGCTCAAATTTTTGGCTGTGCCAGCAATGACCTTTCCAATTTGTTTATCAGGGACATACACAGGAGTGATTCTTTCTGTTGTGCTGGTGCATGGTTTTGTTCCCCACCTCCAGTACAGATCACTCATTTTAATTTTACCTGTTACAGTCAGTGTCTCCTCTGCAGCACCCACCTGACTGGCAGAAGCTCCAGCCCACACAGCCCATGGAGTAGTAAACATAGCTGTGAAATGTCACAGCAGTAACCAAAATCTCACAGATCAGCACAAGGAATGAATGTCATGAACAAATTGTTTGCCCATGAGAATTATCCAGTCTCCATCAGTGGGAGTGAATGACTGTCTGACTTTATTCCTGGAGCCTGTAGAGCAGTGTAATTCTTTGTCTGAGCCCTGAGCCTGTTACTGGCTTGCCAGGTTCTGCATCTTTCATCTCAGTTAAGTCAACAAAATGGTGTGGTTCAGAGTAAGCTCTTGCAGGTACACAGTGCATTAGCACAAATATCACTGCACAGTAGTGCAGCAGGATAAGCATTTCCTCTGATCTGCAAAACCATTCTGTCCCCCAGAGCAGTCCAGAGTAGAGTGCACTGCACTGCCCAACGCAGCCTGGTCAGTGGGAGAAATGCTGCTGCCTTATTTATACCCCAAAAGCACATCACTGCCAGGACACTGCTCCACTCTGACTGGGTGCATGTTAGCACAGCTGCTTCCCTCTGCACAGAGGTATAAATATGTACAGAACACAGGTCACCAGCCACGCACAACCCTAAATCTTCATCTCTGCAGGAAGAACTTCACTGCCACATTGCCTGTAGGATTGGGCTCCCATTTTTGTGAATTTGTAGCTTAAGGGATCACTTCATTTTTTCCTACAAGCACCCACCAGCATGTAGGGCTGCCATGACCCATCAGCAAGACCTTGCCAAAATGAATTTAATTACAACCTGGGGATTATGGGATGCTGTGCAGTCTTCATTTTGGTCATGAACTCACACATTTATAGCACAAAAATCCCTGCTCTCAAGTCTTGGGAGCTCATAGGAGCTGTGAATGACTTTGGTGTCCACAGCACTCAAACTGAAAATGTCCAGAAATGGCTCCCCCAGGACAAAAAGCTGTTACTGGCCTTGGTTTCTCCATCATCTGCACCACCAACCCTGGGGCTAGGTGCTCTGCTTACCAGGGAAGGATTATTATTAATACTATTACCCCTCTCAGGAGCCCACCCCAAAACTGAAAACATCCAGTGATGGCTCTCACACAAAAGGTGCCAGAACAGAAAGCTGCTCCTGGCTTTTCCTCCCTGGCATCCCCCTTCCTCCCTGGGAGCTGGCCGGCAGCATCAGAGCCCATTGCTGTGCTCCAGCTCTTACAGCCCACAGCTGAATTAGCTCCTTCTCTTGGCTCCTTCAGTCCCCTCCTGGAAAACTGAAATTGAGGAAGAGCCCTGCACAGGCTCAGCTCACACCTTACACAAACCATCAGTGACAACATCTCTTCCTCATGACTTTGCTCATCCCTGGAACAGAGATGCTCCAGGTGGCTCCATTTTATCACAATACTTATTTTGGATTTTATTCTTCCTTTTCATCCTGAATAATCAATATAGGTTTAAGAGGAGCAGAGACCAGGTCTTTTCCAATTCTGGCATTGGAAATGGTGTGAACTAGAACTGGAGAAGGACAATGAGGGGATTGGTGCCTTCTCCTGCCTTTTACTAGAGTTTGCCCAGCCTGCAAGCCAAGACAAGGTGTGGGACCATTCTGGAGCTGAAAATAGTCTGTGTTTGCTGATCTTCAGAAGTTTCCACAAAGAACACTGCTGAGAGAACAGGTGTCCTGGCTGGATGTCTGTGTATTTGTACTGCCCTGGGTAAGTGTTCATTTACAGTGCTATTATGGGAACAGTTAATAACAATAATTTGTTTGCATAAAAACTCTTCTCTATGCCTAGATCTAAACATGCGAGTTTCATAACGCATAAAAATTAAAAACTCCAGAACAAACAAGCACAAATGATAATTAAGTTTCAAGTCTTCCAGCATTCCCAAGCCATTCCTGGGACTTGCCAGCCTTGTCAATATTTTCACATGTTCAGCAGCTCCTGAAAGTAAACAAATGGCCACCGGTGGGTAAGCACTTCTGTGTTTGTTTTGCAGAATTACTTGCTCAGGTAGGTTGCATGTGTGTGACAGACTGAATACATTTGCTTCAGAGGCTCCAAAACCAGGCTTAGGCATGTGGAAATGCTGAAATCTCAAACGTGTTTGTACCAAGCCTGAGCTCAGATTACACGAGGTGCTTTCTCTAGCAACTAATCAGCAAAGCACCCACATGGGGCAGACGGGAACCAAGGACTCAGACAAATCAGTCTCCCTGCCTTCTACTGACCTTTTACAATCTTTTCTGCTCATATTTCCTTTGGCAGATAATGGGAATTTCAGAACACGTGCTAAAGGAATCAAGTTCACTGGGTACAGATTCAGCTTGACAGTATCCCTTATAAATCCCTGAGAAAGAATATTCTGAGTTGTGAGTGCTGCTGCTGTCCTCTGGCTTTTCAGATTACAACTCTACGTGATCAGCACTGGCTGCTCATTTTTCAGGACCCAAAGTCAGTGAGGGAAAATCCACATAAATTCATCAGAAACAGATTACTGATACTGGGAAGAAAAGTTCATAATCAGACCACAGCTCAATACAGGGAGTGAAGTTATGAGAGACCTCTGAGGATGGTGGGATGTGGGCAGAGGAGCCCCTGACAGTTGGATGCTCCTGAGGATATGAGGTGGAATAACCAGTGAGGCTGGCAGGAGTTCCAGCCCCAGAGCAGCCAGCCAGCTCACACCCTCTGGATAAATCAGGCTCTGTCTCCATGGATGAGAAAGCTCCAGAGATACTCAGGCAGCCAGGTAATCTCAAGCCCTTCCTGCAGAGCCAATGCTCTGCTCAAGGCAGCCCCTTGCCCTGGTACAGATAGCTCATTGTCACATCCAGGCCTTGGCTCCGAGGCTGCCAGTGCAAACACTGCACCTGGATCAGGAATCACCACCCTGCCTGCTTAGCTCGCCATGCCACAGAACCACAGAATATCCTGAGCTGGAAGGGACCCCCAGGATGACCCATGGCAGCCCCTGTCCCTGCACAGCCACCCCCAGAACCCCACCCTGAGCATCCCTGGCAGCGCTGTCCTGGAGCTCCTGGAGCTCTGGCAGCCTCGGGGCCGTGCCCGTTCCCTGGGCAGGGCCAGCACCCTGTGATGCAAGCAGTGCTCTTTGGATTAATTAATGCAGCCAAGTCCTCTTAATTTTCCTTCTTCCCAATTTTTAGAATAGACTGGAACAGGTTCTTCATCTCCCCTGGGTCTCTGTGCCCCTCATGGCCTGAATTGTACTCAATTGTCATAAAACAACAAGTTATGGATCCTTGCTGTGAAAGGTGACCCCGTGATAAATCTCAGTGTCCTGCTCCAAGGTAGCAGAAATGTTTTACCTGGACAAAATCCATATATATTTGTTCAGAAATAGCCACACAAGCAAGATGCAGGGCTTTGGTTTATAGGCTGGTGTAATTCTGGGTCACTGGAAAGAGCTATAAATGTACAAGCACCAGGCAATTATAATAATAAACAGAACCATTTCAGACACATCACCACTCACAAAAGTCAGTGTCTGGGCTTCTGTAAATATTCTGATCCATATTTAATTATTGAAAGCAGCAATGGGCTAGGTATGCATGCACAGGCTATAAATATGTAGCCCCCCATTACTACATATAAGCACATTTTCTTAATTGCCATGTGAAACTGCTGCCTCCTAAAATTCTGTGGGTGGTGTGAAGCAAAATATTGAAGATTAATACAGTTTAAACTAGTAAATTACTTCTTGTGTAGCTTAGTTTAGCTTTATGTAGCTGCAATAATATTGTATCTTGGTGATGTGTTGAATATTGCATTACATTGTACTGTTTTCCATTGTGCTGAATTATGTTTCAGCATTTTCCCACAATGTAAGATGACAGAGATCAATTACAAACCTATTAAATGTCAATTAACACCTTTGCCATCTGAATCCCAAATGAATTAGTTAAAGCTACCTTGTTATATGTCACTTACATGTATAAATGCTGGTTAAATGTTTAATGAATGCATGAGAAAGTAATTACCTGTTTACTGTTCATGTAGCAGCCAGCTAATCCCATCACAGTTAGTTATGGCCACTGGAAAATTAACACTGAATTTGCAAAACTGAGTGGCTAATACGGGGTCTGAAATGCATCATTCATTAATCAGGTGCATTTCTATGTAGTGCCTAAATACAGATTTGGGAATCTAATTTTCAGCATTTCAGCAGGAGTATTTTGTCCGATGAAGCTGTGAAGTTATTTTTAGTGTGGTCTAGTCAACACTGTTTTTCCTTACTATAGGTTTTAAGCATTTTGCAGCATCTATAAAGCCTTGGGCTTTCCTGGAAAAGGTCATCATCACATAAAAAATTCATTCTTTTTAACAATAACTTAGGTTAAAATGTAGTCAGTACAACAAGGTTAACACCTCCACTCACAGGAAAATGTAGTCATTGCCCTTGGGATAAGAACTTTCCCCTTGCAGAATATTAAAAATAGGATTTTTATTTATTACAAGTAGTCAAGACTTTGCTTTGGCATCTCAGCTGAAAAATGGCACCTTTAGGAACACTGCAGAGATCACATTGCCTACTTCACTTATCAATCTCTGCTGCCTTTGCTGATGACCTGCTCTCTTTGCCTGCTCCTTGGAGAGCTCAGGAGTGCTCCAAAACAGGCTCTGGTGGCTCTGCTGGCCACAGGGGATGCCAGAGGGGCTGAGCCTTTGGGACAGGCTGAGCCTT
Organism: Sialia sialis; assembly: GCA_009812075.1. Lineage (NCBI taxonomy): Eukaryota > Metazoa > Chordata > Aves > Passeriformes > Turdidae > Sialia > Sialia sialis. The sequence goes on along the minus strand of VRYO01000116.1, from coordinate 3,660,647 downwards.
AGGGGCAGGCTGAGACTTTGGAGCAGGTTGAGACTTTGGGACAGGCTGAGACTTTGGGACAGCCTGAGCCTTAGGGGCAGGCTGCGCCTTTGGGGCAGGCTGAGCTTTTGGGACAGGCTGAGCCTTTGGAGCAGGCTGAGCTTTTGGGACAGGCTGAGCCTTTGGAGCAGGCTGAGCCTTTGGGTTAGGCTAAGCCTTTGGGACAGGCTGAGCCTTTGGAGCAGGCAGGTGTGCTGGGCTAGGTGGGCTGGGAGGAGGAGCAGTGCCCATGTCAGAGCAGATGTGTCCCAAGGAAAAGGCACCACTGTGTTTGCCTCACAATTAAAGCAAACAGTTTTATTTCCCATGGGTGTTGCTCACATCTCCCTTCCCTCTCAGCTGAGTTGTCTGAGTGGGAGTGAGATCAAAAGGGCTGTTGGAAAGCAAAGTCAAACCAGTGAGCAGACACCTACAGGAACAACGCAGGGGAACTCTTCTGCTTTGCTCTCCTTGCTGGTGAAGCAGGGTCTGCCAAAGCTAAGCTGAGGGTCAGAGTGGGATATCAGCCCTCGCAGATGGCAGAAAGTGGGAGCCTGTCAGATGGGGCAGGCTGGCAGATGGACAGTTGGAAACTCTTGGGTTCCTCAGGCAATGCAGGACTCTGTGGACAAGTGAGACCATGGCCAGCACTGAGGGAGCTACCAGCCTTCAGGAGCAGAATTCAGTCAGCTACATCCCATTGTGCCTTGCAGCCATCCTTCTGCTCTTCTTGGCAAACACAGCACCCTTTGTAGTGAAAGAATTGTCTCTTTGTCACCAGAAAACACAGCTCTGTCTCACATTGGCAAAAGGGACAGAACAACCTTGAGAGCAGCAGTGGGGAGGACCCCACAGAGGGACAGAGCGGCTACCAGCCTGGAACACAGACCAGGAGCAGTGACATCCCCAGGGATCGGGAGCCTGGTCTGGCTATGCTGCAGCACAGTGATAACTGGGAAATAAAAGTGCACAAAGCCCACAGCCTGCTGTGCTGGACAGGGGCAAAAGGGACCAGCTCAGGAAAGGATTTGTTTGTGTGGATGGCAGAATTTCTATCAGAGGAAGCAGCATGAAGAGTGTTGTTCAGAAATGGGCCTCTGCTAAGCAGATCTTGCTGCTCCATAGCTGCTGCTTTGCTGGAGTCATTCTGGTGGCTCTAATGACAGCAGATGTTCAGTACAACTCCCAAGGAGAAATACTGGATGTTTGGGCTTCCCCCTCAAGAAAAGAGTCACAAAGGGCTTTTTTGTTCAGTTGGTTTAGGAATGCAATTTGGTAATTCAATTGCTCGCCTGAAAAATGTCTGCCCTCTGATCCCCGCTACAGGAGATGGAATAAAATGTAACTGGATTTGACAGGCAAAATTAATCTGCTGTTTGAGGCACGACAAAACAGCCTGGGGAGAAAAACATTACAGCAAATTATGCTTCCTTATCTCCCTATGCTAACAGTGCCAGGTCAGCTGGGAGCAGGGAAGGAGCCTTTGAAAGGACAGCACCCACCCAGCTCAAACCTCAGCACAGCTCTGCTCTCACTGCAGGACTGGGGAAGTGCTGGCAAGTCCCAGGTAATCTAATTTCCCTTTCTGGTCTCCCTTCTGTGCTTGCCTTGCAAGTTTGGGGCAAGGGATTGCTTCCCACCTGGGGAAGGTGTGGCCACGTGTGTCTGCTGCAGCCCTGTGTGACTGCACTGTCCCCTCTCTGCCAGGACAGTGCCAGAGACAGCAAGGCCATGGGCAGGGAAAGGCTCTCCCAGATATTCTGCAGCATGTTTCAGTGTTTTTGAAGCTCTCTCACACTGCAGATATACCCTCTGCAGAAGCCCAGATGCCTCAGCATCTGTAGAGCCATCATAGTTGTTTTCTTTTCTTTTTTTCAATTTGCCAATGCAAAATATGTTTATTCTCCTATTACCTTTTAGGTAAATTCAGTTCTTAGAGTGGTTTAAAGCATCATTAAACACATCTATTAGTGTTTTTATCTCAAATACACTGCACTTTGCTGAACCGAGCCTTATTTAAGAGCAGTGGATGGCCATGAGTCAGTCTGGAAAGGCTGGAATTGGACTATCCTTCACTGAGCCTGCTCCGAGCCTGGGGCCAAAGTTTCCTGTCTGCCCCGCTGTTTTCTTTGTAGCTTTGTGTTTTAGGGATGGGTGATGTTAGGTGTGGATGCACAGCATGGGAAAGTCACACATCCAGAAGAGGCTTTGCTCAGGGGTGACCCAGCTCAGCACCACTACACTGGGCTCTAGCAGCAGGTGTCCTTCTATTGGTGTTGTTTTAAAAGGTGTCCAGAAGCCCCTAAAATTTGTGTTTCAAACAGCCAGAGCAGTGTGGGTGAAGGAAAAACCCTGTTATCCCCTCTAGCAGAGAAAATGTTGCTCCAAGCTATTCAACTCAATCCCTAATTTCATATAGAGCCACAGGGATTTTTCTGCCAGTGTGGTGACTCTGATGCATCTTCAAAGTGATGGGGAAAGGAGATGGGAGTTGTCTTTTTTTCCTGTGTTCAACACCTGAATTGTAACTATCTAACCTGACCAGATGTTCTCAATTTCTGCCACGTCAAAGCCTACCAGCTCCTTCCCTGAAGCATCCATCACACCATGGGTCAGCTCTCCCTTGATTTGTAGGAGATGGCTGCCCAGTCTGCCTCCTCTTTAATCATTCCTCTGACAACAGCTACAGAGATGAAAAGCTGGGGGGATCTAAGTAATCCATTTCTAAGTGTAGAAACCTAAAAAAGTGAGAGGGAGAGGGGAAGAGAGCGAGTCTGTCTGCTGGGCAAACAGACTGATTACGTCAAGGGACAGGAAGAGCAGCTCTGGAAATCAATAGGGATGAGGCTTTGAAAAGGTTGACTGACTGCACTGGATTAGCTATCGATTTTTGTCATTTTCACAGCCAGTGCCATGAGCTCCACCCGTTGAGGCCATTAAGCTCCGAGGCCTTAAACTTCTAATCCCCCACTAATAACAACAAGACAATGCCAGGCATTGCAGGATCTAACAGGATGTCCAACAGCTGGAGAGGATGTCAGCACATTGTGGGAGCCCAGACACACAAAGGGGGAGCAAAACACCCAGAAGGATTCAGATCATGCTCAGAGGTCAGCTGCAAATCAGTGTTTATTGGCAAGAATTTCCGACTGGCTTCCAGTTAGCACCACCAGCATGAGACATGTCATTTTTGCAGGATTTCTCTGGGCATGGATTTTGTTAAAATAACTGCAGAAAATGATTTGTTTTCAGTCTCCTTTAGGCAGAGATGTGCAACACTACAGCTCAAGGGCTGCAGGTACGTTCAAACACCATCACTTTGGAGTTCAGCACACCCACCTGGAAAGGAACCCTGAGCTTATTTCAATGCAGGACTGTAAAAAAGGGACATTGGAAGGAAACAAGTCCTGGCCATGCAACCTGAATAGAGACAAAACACAGGAAAGGATTAATGGCAATGCACTTCTGAGGTGGATGGGAAAGGTGGCTGAGGAGTGTCCAAAGAAATGGGCAGAGGATATCTGGCTTTGAGGGAGTACTAGCTGGAGAGCTAAGTCTGCTTCTTCCTAGAGCATCTTTAATATAGAGTAGAGTACAGTAATTTCACGACTATAAGGTGCACCCTTTTGACTAAAATTTTGATCGAAACCAGAAAGTGTGCCTTATAGGCTGGCGCACCTTACATATGGACAAAGTTCAGAAATTTGCCAACCCGGAAGTGCGAGCTGCGAGAGCCGCAGCAGCCGTGCCAGCCGGTGCCAGGGGCAGGTGGGAGTGCCGGGGCCCACAGCACGGGGAGGGCGCCTGGGGCTGCATTTAAAGGCTGTGCCGATCCGTGAAAAATGTTTGCAAATTGAGCTGCTGCCAGTAAACCCCGCGATCGCGCCATTCCGTTACTAATTCGTTACTTTGTTGTGCGTGGATCCTCGCTGCAAAAAAAAAGTGCGCCTTGTAGTCCAGTGCACCTTATATCTGGACAAAGTTCAGAAGTTTGCCGACAGCCCGGAAGTGCGCCTTATAATCCAGTGCACCTTATAGTTGTGAAATTACTGTAGATCATGTAGGTCATGTTAAAGAGCTGATCAATCCCAGCTCGGTTTCCAGAAAGTCTGCAAGTGCCAGCTCTTGTGAGAACACACTCATGGATGTGGCTTAACGAATTCCTTTCATACATCTCACTGGAAATAGCTTATTTGCAAACTGTGGAGCCTGAAAAAGAGTTCGGTCCCACGAGGAAAGTCACTGACATCTCTCAGTTTTGCTCCCTTGGCTCTGGATGTGGTGGGCAGAGCTCACTGGGGGAGCACTCAGCTTCCTGTGCCACCCACTGCTGGAGCTCCTCTCCCTCTCCAGGGCTGCTGGGACTCAGTGCAGCTGGGCTGAGGGGCAGAGTATGCCCAGAAGGAGAGAAACACCCCTGGAGAGCTGCTATGTGTCCCTTGTCCCTCACAGCCACACTCAGCAGCCCCCTCTCCTTTGCTGCAGCCCCACATCCTTCCTCAGAACCCTCATGGTGAAGAGCACAGACTTCCAACAACCTTGCTGCCCTACAAGGCCCAGTCCCACATGCCCAGACACCACTCAGGTGTGGTTATTTGAGAAACTGGGAGATGGGGATGGAGCCATGCTGCTGGCAGGGCTAGGAGCAGTGACAGCTGTGTCCCCAAACCTCCCTTGTGCAGCTGTGAGAACAAACACCATCATTGGGCTGGTGGGGCAGCACTTCCCCAGCCCTTTCTGCCTGGGCTATAAATGTTTTGCTGAGTGAGAGCCCAGCTTCTCTGAGAATCTCAGTCAAAATGCTGACAGTTTTATTTTGCACAGCTTTCTGTTTATTCTACAGGCCTTTGTGGTTCTTGGAAATGAAAAGATTATTGTCAATATACAAACCAAATGGACTCTGCCAGATTTCATCCCTTTGGAAGCAGGGAGATAATGCTGCTGCAGTGGTGCCCACCAAACCAGGCAGCAAACAAAGGCTGGGGGATGTGCAGGGAGCAGGCAGAACCTCTCCACTCACCAGCCCTGCTCTGCTCTCCCTGATGCTTTCCTTCAGCACCTAGCCAGCTGGAAAAAACAAGGCAAATTGAAATGTTCCTCCACATTTTCTTTACAGAGTCTTCCTTCCTTTCTAAGTGCTGATACAAAGCTGCAGCCTGCACCTCCTGAAGTTTTCCACAAATGAAAAGAGGCAAAAGCGCTGAACAAAGCAATAGGGACAAATGAAAATATCTCGATTTTTTCACTTACTTCAGTGCACCTAGAGTACCTGTTCTGGTGAACCTGCTCAGAGCCAATACAGGAATAAATGGTAAAAAGCTCTTTAACGTGAATGTCTTCAAGGCTACTGAAAGGAAAATAACCCTGTTTGTAGTGTGCTTTTATTTTTTGCTTCTTACATTAACTAATGTTTATTTTAATCGCAAAGATAAACAGCTAACAAATGAGCATTGTACGTAGGAGCTAAACTGAGGTGGCCCCTCTATAAGCATTTTTAACTTAAAAATAGTATAATTCTTCCCTTTAGGAGTGCTGGAGAAGAGATTATATGTAAAGCTTTATTAAATCCAGAGTGAACAGTAGTTGCAGATTTTTTTAATAAAAATTGCTTAGACAATTAAAAGTTTCATTCCACTCAAAATTATTTTGTCAAAACTGAAGGCAACAAATCCTTTAATTTCTCAGCTCTCATCAACACCATCCCCCAGAGGCTTAAATAAAATGGTCTCTATCAGAGTCAGCATTAGCACTGTTTAGAAGGTGCCAGGTGTCTTTGAGCCCAAGGAGGGACTCGTGGTCACCTGGCTACCTGTCCCTGCCACCCTCAAAGTGAGAGGAAGCTGCAGCCTGCTATTTGTATCACAAGAGGCAGAACACTTCTATTTTTTATCTCTTTCCAGACAGTTGGCTCAGTTTAATGGACTGTCTTTCAGCCTGTGCATAATTCTTCTCCAAATTAAATTCTCTTAGAAGCCCAACATAATACAGACCGTGTTGTCAGCTCATTACTTTTACATACTTTCTTGTTCTGTTTATGTGAGCAGAAGTTTAATTAACTATAATCTACTGCGTAGGCAAGAGGGGGGAAAACCCACTCTACTCCAAGTATTTATACTCTATTCTATTTTTTAACATTTTTGGCACATGGGGGGAATTTGCCCTATAGGCAGGGCTGTTTGCTTCATGTTTGTGTGCAAATGGTTGGGGAAGTCTAAAGCATCCCTGCTCATCTGTCACCCTCATCAGGCACTCCTCTGCAGTGGACAGGGCTTACATCTAAAAGGCAAAGTGACTTGGGGATGGCAGGGCAGGCACAGCCCTGCTGACCCCAAACACTGGCCAGGGATAGAATGAGGATAACAGAGTGAGGTTTATACAGAGAGATGCTGCCTGCAGCTCTCAAACCACGGGTTAAAAAGCTGTAAAAGTTTTCCTGGTGACAAGTTTATAAAACAGATGCTCTCACCCAGACTATTTATAAAATTATCTATTCCATCCACAAATTAGGCTTGTACCTGAGAGCCTCGAGTGCCCAAACAATCCCACGCACATTGGCAGAAGGGAATTCAGCAGAAGGTGTTAAATTTTGCACAAATGTGAGGATTAGGTGTCAGATTAAAGTGGGATTAGATAGGGGATGACACTTGTTACTTGAACTAAATTTAGATCTCACCAGGCAGATTCCAATTCCCTCAGAAATTCACAGTTTCCATTCAGAAGATAACAGGAAGCTAAATTAGAGTGGCTTATTATTAGTTTCAAAGATCAAATTAAGTAATTACACTAAATTTAGAGAATTTGTTGCTACACATCTTTTACCATTGTGCAGTGCTGTCCCTATTTATATGCAAGCAAGGGCTGGGATTGTAAAGGTTCGTTTGGCTATTCCCCTGTGCCAGAGGCTCAAAGGAGAGCTATTCCTGATCCCAGCTGTCCCAACAAACGCCAAAGCCACGGTCCTGCTGGCAGAGGGACCCTGTGCATCCACACCAGCCCCAGCAAGGCCGGTGCTCTCCTGGATAGCTGAATAAACCTTCTTGAATGAGTTTTGCTGAAGCCATCTGATTAATATATAAAGCTGTGCTATGTGTTTGATCATGTTTATTGTATTGGTTAAATGACAATCCAATTATCCAACTAAGATCACAGTAATTTTACAAATAATTTATCTCCATTGCTAGGGTCAAAGCATCAGAGACATTACTCAAAATAATCTTAACATTCAGTCTCAGCCCATCTCACAAATAAATACACACAAATAAAAAAACCCTTCTGAGTCCAGGGCAAATCATCTTGCTCCACATCATTTACACCGAGCAAAGCTCTTGCCTGATTAAGCCCCATGGGTGCCTAATTTCTTTCCTCTCATGTCCCCATAATTGCCAGAGCACTTCAGCTTATCAATAGTGATGTGTGTGCGCAAAGCTGGCTCTGAGAGCAAACAGAAGGCACAGACCAGCACTGTGCCCACAGGGGTGATTTGATCCAAAATGTATTTCACTGTGGTTCTCCAAAGGAGAAACTGGTTAGGTGTGTCCTGGTAGGATGTGATTGCCCAGAACCTTGCAGGGGGTGAGGGATCTGCTGCACACAATCGCCATGCTGAGGATCATTTCCAGGAAGTCCCAGAGTTGCCTGTTAGGAGAATAATGGCCAGGGAAGAGTGTGTGCAAAACATTCTCAGACAAGGTTTGGTCTCTTGGAGTTCTTCGGCTTGAAAATCCTTTGTCTCCAGCCACTCATGTGGGGAGCTGCAGGCATTGCTTTGCACTTTCACCATGAGCAATTTTCAACAACTGTCCTTTCCTTCCACCCAGAAACTGCTCATAAGGTGCCACCTTTTCCCTGTCTGCTCAGCTTTATGCAGACTTCCCTTGCACCTGGGCAGAATGTGAGTCCTAAGCACCACACGTGAGTGCTAAACATTTGGAATTTAAAATCTGGGGTCTGTCACGTGTGGTGGATGGAGTTGCCTGTTCCCTGCTGTGGAAGGGGGACCCTCGAGGTGGGCACTGCCACTGCACGTGCTCTCCCGGGAGATGGACCCTTGGCTTCCCTTTCACGCTTTCCAGTCTGAAATGTTCACTCTCCAAATGGCTGCAGGACTGAATATGTTGGTTCTCATATTTACAGAGCACTGCTGCACGCCCCAGTGAGCAGAACTCTCTTTCATGCCAATGAGCACCAGTGAGCTTGGAGCCAATCCTTTTTAATATCAGAGACTATTCATGCAGCTACTCCCTGGCATTCCTTTTGCTCTAATTACAGCTGTGCTTTTCCCTGCTTTTTCTTCATTAATGAACCAAGACACTCAAGACTTAATTCACAAAGGTATTTAGGTATCTGACTGCTGCTGAAATCCCTGGAGAATCTGAGCATTAGACACAGCCCAGCTGCCCTCTCACTCAGGAAATAACACTGGGGACTTATGAGGTGTTTGCTCCTGATTTACACCGAGTTTGGGTGAGTGGAGAAACAGAGTCCCTGTGTTTTGAGGGAGAGGAAGGATCACTCAGTGTCTGAAATCCTAACAGGGAGTTTGGCGATACAAGTGCTGCTTCCTAGCTCTGCATCTGACATTGGGAATGACCTTGAATAAATCACATTGCTCCATCTCTCTTTCCACCCAGCTTGTCTCTGCCTCACAGGTTTGGGAGGCTCTGCTTTCATGTTCACAGATAGTCTAGTCTGGGCTGTCCCAGGGGCACTGGATGTTTATGTCCCTTTTGTGACTCTCACTTCCTCAGTCTCTTTGGAAATGCCAATATTGGCGATTACTGAAAGGAAACAGCAACAGGATCCAGAGAAAGAAGGAAGAATCTGCCACTCAACTCGGTGTTCCCATCTTTAAAAACAGTAAAGAGGACAGCACAAAAAACACACAGAAAATGTTATTTGCCTTATGTTTCTGCTGGAGGACCTGGAGTTTCCCTTCAAGGCTGCTCATGTGCCCTCATCTGTTCTTAGCCAGGGCTGGGGTCTCCCAGCACTGAGTGCCAGCTCTGAGCACAGGACATCAGCAGCTGTGGGCACAACCTGTTGGCTGCTTACTGCTGTGACTCTTGCTTCTCTCAGGCAGATTTTCAAGGGCAGTATTTGCCAGTAATCCAGTTTGCCATGAAAAGCCTGTGCTTTAGCTGACAGTGCTGAGGAGTTGATCCTTCTCTGCGCAGCACCACTGTCCCACCAGAGAACTTCAGACACTCTCTGCTTTATGGACCTGTTTATTGCTCCTGTCATGCCCTCAGCTGTCCTGTTAGGTTGTATTACACTGCACATTCATTCATCTATAGAGAGTTTTTTTAGTTTTTGTTTCCCTCTCTTCATGATTCTGCCTTGCAGCCATCAGAAATGGTCAATCTGGCCCCACCTTGCTGGACAACACAGCTGCAAAATACAGAGGAAGCACTGCTAAACTCAGGCTGTTTTCTCTGTGAGTCCAGGAGTCCATCAAAGAATTCTTCAGGAAGCAAATTTCAATAATTACCTCTGAAATGCATCTTCTATTTCCTTTAGCTAAGGTTTCCTTCCTTGTCTTTGTAAGGTCATAGTGTACTTGTTCTCCAGCCTCACAAACACTTCATTGTGTGACAATTGACACAAAGAGATGATTGCCCAGAAGTCACAGAGGACCAAAGTGCAAGACCAGGGAGCATCCAAGCCCAAATTCTTACAACAGCCTGATGCAAAGGTGCTGATCCTGTGTGAGCAGAGCTGAAGAGGAGGTGCTGGTCCTGCTGGTGCTCAGCTCCCCTCAGCTCTGGGCTCAGGTTGGCAGGAGCAGGGGGCTATCACAGACCTGCAGGAGGTGCTCACAGTCTTGCAAGAACAAGCCATAAATTCCAAACCAATGAGGCTTGTGAGCAGTCACACAAGACAAGGAATGAATTACTGAGCCCATTCATGCTTAGTGAGTTATTAAGTGTAAGGGCAAAGACTGCAAGTGCTCTCTACGCAGCAATGTCTGAGCTAATAAAGCATCACTCAGCCCCTGCACAACCTGACTGCAGAGCTGAACTGTTATTATGAAATGTATTTCTTTAATAGCTGTGTTTGTTCATTGGGGGGAGGTTCTGTGCAGTACCCTCTCTCTCCTGGAGCCAGCAGCCAGCTCTGCTCTCCTCACTGTGCCTGCTCCACACTCAGGGATGCTCCTCTGAGCACACCGTGCTGGGGATGTTTGGGGCTTTGCTGCTTCCTTCACAGACAGGATCAGGAAGGCTCTCTCCGAGAAGGGGAATAGAACAACAAAGAGGAGGCTGCAAGCAAGGCTGGTTCAAGAAAACAGCTGCAGGTCACTGTCTGAAACAGGCTCAGTAAGACCTCATCCTTCCTCTGCCTTCCTCTCCCTTCTGCCCCATGATTTTTGCAATTCAGGGGCACCATTTCAGGAAGACCCACAGATCCCTACAGCTATCCAGGCAAGCACATCACTCACTCTCTGAAAATGCTGGTGAGGACTTACAAATAAATCTAGTACTCTGTCTGTCAGCATAGCAGTGGAGTGCTGAGATCCAAAACCACCCCACCTTTCAGCATCCCTCTGCTTGGGGTTGCAGTTCTCTTGTGAATAGCTGCACAAGCTCAACCATGGAAAATTATTTCTTCTTAAAAATATTCTAAATGAGCAGCAACCAAAATGCAGCTCATCCAAATACCCTGAAAAACTTAGAGAGAATGCACAGAATATGGTGGCTTAAATCTTGGTTTTTTAACACATTGGCCCCTCTTGCTGGCCCTTATGAAGCTCATCTCATATCTTGAGCAGTTTCCACCCTGCTTTCACTACCTGCTTTCCTTCCTAAAACTCAGAATTAATAATCTCTACCAGTTTAGAATTGCAGGGACATTTTACCAGAAGCATTAAGAAATGGAAAGGCTGGACTGTTTGTCCTCCATGCAAGGACTCTTCTTGCCCAGTGTTTCTGCTCAGGTGGCTTGTGATCTCCATGGGGGCTCCAGTTGCATAAATCTGGTTTTCAGAGCTAAAATTACCTCTCTCCATCTTTCTTCTCAGCTCCCTTCAGGCACCAGAAGGCCACAGTTAGGTCATGCCAAAGCTTCTGTTCTCCAGGCTGAACAATCCCAATTGTCTCAGCCTTTCCTCAAAGCCATTTGCATCTTAAATGGAGCATCAGAAATAAATGGAAAATACCTTCCAAATTAATTATTATGGTGTTTGTTCTTTAGTTTTGCAAACATTATGGCCTTTTGATGCTTTTGATGAACAGTTACATTTCTCTACATATTTCTGTCACATCCTATTCCTGGCCAAGACAAATCTTTTTGCCCGATATCCGTATAACACAGTAAAGTCTCTTTCTAATCTTAGAATAATTCCAATTCTAAGTATTATTTGTTATTTCAAAGCAAGGATTTTTAACTGTACTTCGAACCTGCAACTTGTAGGACTGCAATGCCCTGACAAGATTTTCAGTATCATTTTCCCCCATTCATTGCTGTTAGAGGAGCTTTGAAGTTTTCATGATTATGCAAAAATTCAATGTTTGCAGTGCGAGAAAATTCCATCTTTCCCCCCCAGATTGATAGCAGCTATGTCATCCAGTAACCTTGTTTTATGGCCTGTATTAACTATTTTGGAAAAAAAAGCAATTCTATTTTACAGATGTGGGCTTCCTCTAGGGTGACATTTCCTAACTGTTTTCAGTGGGGGCTAGTGTGTTAAACACCTTTAGAGATTTGGAGTCAAAATCTCACATGTGAGGACATACACAATGGAGCCACAAATTTTGACAGGGATAGCAGTGAAATGCCTGTAGTGAATAAGGAAAAACAGAAGAGAAGCTCCTCAGGCAGAGCACAAATCTTGCTACACCCTATGAGATGCTGGGCATTCATTATTTTTGTGATTACACAAAAATAAAAAAAATAAATAAATAAGGCAGTATCGCAGGAACATGGGGTCATGGGAAGGTGAAGGTGGAGAGGGACCACAGAATTGTCCAGCTCAGGATCTTACTCAAAACAAAGTCAACTGTAAGGCCAGAGCAGGAATTCCAGGATTTGACCTGCTGGCTCTTGAAAATTCCCAGGACAGAGGCCGCTCAACCTCTCTTGCTCTCATGTTTGACTGCCCTCATGGAGGTGCTTTTTTTTTTAATATCCTAATATATCTTATATTTTCCTTATCAGTGTGAGCAACTGTTGGAATTTACACCCCTTGTGTCTCTTGGCCTCCCCTCTTTTTGCTGCTGTGACCTGAAGCCCCTGAGACATCATCCTCTCCCATTTAAACCAGCCCTGGGCACTGGGACCCCTTTACGTGCTCATGGAGCCCACAAGTGTTATCTTGGGAAGAAGGGAAATGCATCCTGATGTCCTCAAAACCTTACCAGAAGCAGAATGAAAAGCTGTTGCTCTGGTCTCACATTATTTGAAGTAATTAAAAAATTAAATTTAGCACTAAGTAACTACAGACAAAATATGGTAATTAATGTCAATTACCTTGGTTGCCATAGAAATGTGACTGAAACAAGTGGAAGTTACAGATAAGTTCAAGGTGAACCACAAATGTAAGTGACTGACATGTTTTTTCTCTCTAACTGATTAGGACTTTAACTCTTCTGGCTGACAACCAGTTATTGATAGAACTTAATCCATTTAATAATCCCATAATCACTTTAATCCAGTTGGCTCAAAGTATTTTGCAATTGGTTTCTCTAACTGATTAACAAGTGTCTTTTAGGCATTAAATAAAAGCTATCTGTGCCCTGCACAGCAATGCCCAGGCTGGTTCCTGCAGGGCGAGATGGAACGTGCTGCAAAACCTCTGTAATTAATAAATGCATGACCCCAGGGTACAAATGGCTTTGGGGACTCTTGGGTTTCATTATTAGGCACCAGTATCTCTTAGGCTTTCACAGAATATAATTGGGATGAATTTGTCTAAGGACACCCTCTCCACCAAGCACCCTCAGATGCCAAGGTGCAGCGAGGGCATCAGTGTGAGGGAAGAGGGAACTGGGATGGCTCCAGGTGCTTTGGAAGCCAAGGACAGGCAAGACGTGGACTCCTGACCTGCCCCTTTTTTACTGAGCAGTGCTGAAATGGTTGCCTGATAATTTGTGGTAAATGTTTAAGAATTGTTTTGGTTTTGAGCTACAGATGGCAATTTGCAAGATGTATTGTAAACCTCTCCTCTCCTCTCCTCTCCTCTCCTCTCCT
>VRYO01000116.1:3626769-3646444 GCA_009812075.1 Sialia sialis | reverse complement strand
TGATTATTTGGTTGCTTAGCTCCTGGACATATTTGTGGTGCTCTTAGCTCAGGATTATTGTGTGGTGATTTATGTGCCTCAGGATCTGCTATAAATCTGTCTAGCCAGGGATTCCTGTACATCTGTACAACGCTCAGAAGCTCAGATGTAGCACTACCAAGGGTTTGATTAATCACCCTTTGGCAGTTTGTGAGGCTGAACTTGTTAAAGTTTTGAAGAAGGGGATTTCAGAGAGATGTTTTTGGTTTGAGCTGTCTCATCCCTGGAAATGCTGGACACAGCTGGCATGAGGGCAGCACAAGGATAACTGGGCAGGGTGGGTTTGCCAGCTGAGGTCTCCTGAGCATCACCTGGAGTACCTGGGAGGAGCAGTGAGCTTGGGGCGTGTTTCCTCACTCATTGGGGGTGTTTTCACACACCATAGGAAATTTGAGCCATCCCATGCCAAGGGGAGCTTTTGTCTGCTGACACCTCTCTCAGTCAGTCAGGAGGAAATGAAACACTGGCAGGGTCTGCAGAGCCCACAGGAGCAGGCTCAGGGAGTGCTTCTGCTTATTGGACTCAACTCCAGGAGTTACACAGGCTCTCTCAGGCCAGAACAAATAGAAAATAAAGAAGACAACACAGATCGATGGTTGACTCGTGTTTACAGCTGTAGGGAGTTTTCAGATTTCATCAAATTTCCAGCTGAAGTTTGGGCTCGGTCGAATTGAAGATGTGGGTGATTCACAACAGGATTTCAGCTCTGGATGGAAATTGGCCTCTGGAAATTGGACTCCAGCCCCCAGTGATCCTGAGCTCACTCTTCAGGGGAGGTGGAGCTCATCTTCAGTTTTGAAAGATCTTCATTAAGCTGTGGAATTTTGTGTGATCTGCTCTGGAGGCAGGACAAGCCTTCTAAAAACAACCAACGCAATGAATTGTTGAAATAAAATTTATTTCAGGCCAAACTGAAGTAGAATACAGTTTGAAATTCTAGGTAATTTTTTGGCAGGGACGGGGAGAGAAAGAGTTAATGAAATAGCCATGTTTTTTTGCGTGTGAAAAACCAGAAAATAAACCCTGAATTGCAAAGGTTTCAGATCAGCTAAGAGCCCTTCAAGTTAAAAATTGTGGTGTGTTTTTCTTTTCACCATCATTGAAGCCTTTTTTAAACTTTGAAAAATCTGTGCCAGATTTATTTTTAGGAGTCCAAGAGAAAAAAAAAAAAGCATTTTTAAAGAAATAATTTCTAAAATATATTTCTATTTCTACATCAAAAATGTTTGCCAAACTAGAAGAAACAAAGAAACCATCACATTAATACCTTCCTCCTGGAACTCTATTTTTCTACAATTTCTACTTTGATAAATTAACCCAATTACTGCAAAAAGCCTTTGCATATAATGGAGATTCAGTCCAACTTAGGTTTGTGCTGTTGTTTCTTTGCACCCATTGCTTTCTGTGGCAGATAACAACAAAAGAATTACAAGTTTATTTTCCCATGTAATTCATGACTGAGTGGGACTAAATGCCCTTGTGACACTTCCCCACTGATGTAGAGATCTTGCACAAATCACTTCCCAGAGTTAAGACTTATCTGTGGTTTGTATTAATTCCCTCAAATGAAAAGGGATGGATTTTGCTTTGTTCTGCTTGTAATGAACATTTTCTGTTTCTCCTTTGGGGGAATTATGGAGCTGAATTAATGGGGCCTTTAGGCCATAAAGCAGAGTGCATTTTGGAAGTGGGTTGCTTGCACCTTGGTTAGTGCCACATATTATTTTATAGATGTAATAAAGGGAGTAAAAAACTCCAAGCCAATGCTCAGAGAACCTTCAAGCTATTGTTGAGACTTGCTTAAGGTGCTGTTTTACTGAAGATATTTGCAAAATAATTAAAAATAAAAAGAAACAGCATTATTTACTACATAGTAGAGGTATGGAAAGGAAAGGGCTTTCTTTTAGTGGGGATTATATAAAAGTGGAAGAAAGTTTGGCCAGAAAAGGGAAGGTTGAACAGCTGACTGAGGACCTAAGAGCAGCTAAGAAGGAAATGAAGTGCAAAGCCACCTAAGCATTATTTATAGAAGTGAATCAGGGGCAGCAGTCTGCTCTGAGTAAGAAAAAAAGGGTATCACCTCTGAACTGAGTTTGGAAAAGCATGCAGCCACTCTAACACCCCATAAACCAGTCCTGATCCAGAGATGGGTAAAGCAGGCCCACTGACTGCTTTCCTGATCCTGGACACAAATCTTTACATGTGTCTTTCTCTTGGTCTGGGTAAGCACCTGATAATTCCAGCTGAGTCTGCTAATTCCAATTTTTCTGGGGACTGCAGGAGTGGGCTTGATATTATAACTGAGTTCTAGGACTTGCAGATATTTCATTAGGAAATACCAATGAAAGGGACGTGAAGGAGCACAAAAATAAAAAATTAAAAAAAATAAAAAAGTGCTTCTCTGAGCTCCCAGAGAAGTTAGCTCTCAGCCCAACTAATTCTGAGTCAATGTTCTGGTCAGTTCTTACCCAATCTTTTCCATTTCCCACTATTCCTGACAGCAGCCTGGGATAGAAAAGGTGGCATCTGTGTGCTTGGGGTCCTACACAGTGGCTGTGTCACCCCTGTATGCCCAGGTGACACCAGCTGGTGCCTTTTGCCATGGGACTTCTTCTCTGGAAGTCCCTGCTCACTGCAGGGAGGCTGGAACTGGATGGCATCTACAGGTCCCTTCTGATCCAAATTACAGTAATTTCACTACTATACGGCGCACTGGATCATAAGGTGCACTTCTGGGTTGTCGGCAAATTTCCATACTTTGTCCATATATAAGGTGCACTGGACTATAAGGCGCACTTTTTTTTTTGCAGCGAGGATCCGCGCACAACAAAGTAACGAATTAGTAATGGAATGGCGCCATCGCAGGGTTTACTGGCAGCTGCTCAAAACATTTTTCACGGATCGGTGCAGCCTTTAAACGCAGCCCCAGGCGCCCTCCCCGTGCCGCGGGCCCCGGCACTCCCGCCCAGTGCCGGCTGCCGCGGCTCTCATGGCTCTCACTCCCAGGTTGGTAAATTTCTGAACTTTGTCCATATATAAGGCGCACTGGATTATAAGTGCACTTCTGAGTTTCGATCACAATTTCAGTCAGAGGGGTGCACCTTATACACATGAAATTACCATATTCTGTTATTGTGTGGAACACACCCCTCACTGCTGTACCAGCTCTGACATGTCATTGTCCATGTGGGTGATTTCCCCTCTGCGCTGACAGCTGTTTTTATACAAGGATTATAAAGTGAGTTTTCCTAGCAAGACAAATTCTATTGCTCTGTAGTTGGGTCACTTTTGTTTGATCCTTATTAATTCCTCTCCCCAGAAGCAGTGACATCCTAGCAAAGAAAGCTTGGAAGCATCTCACAGACATGACTTTCCAGGGAGTTATTATTTATTCTGCTTGCTGGCACTTATTGATGCCCAGAAACTACTTTTGCATGAGGCAAGCACAAGACAGCAACTCTTTGCCCATGCAATTTACTGTGATTGTCTGCCCAAATCAAGAGGGTTTGTATGCAAATGGCCAGAGCAGTGGCTGCTGCAGTGGCGTGAATTTTAATTTGCAGTGAAAAGTCGCATATGCAAACACAAATAAAAATGTGTTTGTGCATTAATATCTGATCAATCACCAAACTCCCTCTCCAATAGTTTTTTTGGCCTGTGTCAGTTAAAAACTCTTGGCTGGGCCACATGTAACCCCTGCAAGTGAATGGTGGCTCTTGTGAAAGTAGTGATTATTGTTAGCACTATAATCCTTCCAGATATGCTAGGAAGCTGATTCCCAATAATTAGCAATTAGCAGTAACTATTTTATGGAGCAGAAAAGAGTTGATTACAGTTGTTTTATCAGCTGGTATAATAATAGAAAATCTTGTTTCAGAGAGGGGAGGAAAAGGGATGATTTCAGAAAGTTTGGTCTTGCTTGCCAGCCGTCCATCACCAAAACAACAGCTTCAGGGAGCAGGAATGATTGATTTTGAGGGGATTAACTCTCAGCTACAGATAGTTCAGTTTCAGGGCATCATTTGTAGGCTGAGCTGTAGCCACACACCAGCTGGCACTGGGGGCCTGGTCCAAAAGTCCCTCAAACGATTTTGGACAGCAATTTCAGGACCACCTTTGGGTTAATAAGAACCCATCTTGAGAGTAGTCTCAGACCTCAGAGCATCTGGCACCAGGGAGAAGGCCATTTACAGACAATTTCTTCCAAGATGGAAGAAAAGTGATTTCTGAAATGAGGAGCAGGTTTCTTGCACAGAAGTGAGCCGTGAGGGTTGCAGCTGGCACACATCGATCGCTGCATAGCCCCCAGAGCTGTCTGAGCCAGCTCACAAAGTGCAGACAGGTAAACAGTGTCTGCAGACACCAGACTCTCCCTTCTAATGCTCACCCAGTTAATTAATTTTTGCTCAATTTGATTTGACATTCAGATCTGTGATATGTTTATCCTCCTAATGGGCACTTCTCCATATTCCTGGCTTCCTCTGAAAGGTTTAACAAATGGCAGGGACTTTTTGGGGTGGGTAATGAGCCTTTAATTTTGTACTTATTTATTCATTAAGCTTCAGTAGTATCTGGAAAACAACAAATTGAAAGACTCTCTGTCTACTTAGTCTCTGTTCTTTAAAAATATACAAAATGAACCACTTGCAGCCACAGGTCTGTTATTGCCCTGGAGAAAGTTAGAGCTAAGATATCTCAAGGATTGCATTTGTAACATTGCAAGCAAGACATCTATCATTGTAATGAGCCACAGTGCCATGAAAACCTCCCTGGCCTGCTCAGCCCCTGGGCTTTTTCTGGCGGGACCTCAAACTATTATACCAAGCAGCAGTGGCTCTGCATGTCCTTGTGCAGATCAGAAATGAAACTATTTCCCATTTCCAAATGGTCCCTGCCTGTTTCTGTTACCAGGGTCTCATCCTACATGAGGAGGTTGGAGAAGGGGCTCTGTTCTCATTGAATCCCATGGATCACCCCATAATATCAGTGCAGAAATGAATGTGGTTATTGATAGCAGGGGCACTGTGAGATGGAAGAGGCAGAATTGTTTAGCAGTGGAGATTGTGACAGAAAAAAAGAAGAGATGGCAAATGAGAGAGGTTTGAGAAACTGAAAGATGTGGGAGAGAAAAGAGAGGAAGTACTGAGTAAAAGGAAATAAATAGAGGCCAGAGCCAACCCTCCAAAGCACTTTGCTTTGGTGACCATCGAGACAGGACATTAGACAGGATAAGCCACTGAGCAAATCTACAAGTCCTAAGAACTGCAGGCAGGCAGAAAAACTATCCCACAACTATAATTTTAGATCTGGTGATGTTAGCAAAAGCTGGCAGACAGCTGGCTACCAGGCAGAGTCATTCAGCAAGAAAGCTGACTGAGAAATTATATTTTTTCCCCACAGATAATTTGTCACAAATAATACTGAACTGTTCCATTTCCTTGGAAAAACTCATCCTGTCCTACATATGGAGAGGATTTAAAGGAGCTCTATTTCATTTTATTAAACTGTTCTGACCCTATAACACTGATGCTGCTTCCACCACCCAGGAGCCTTCTGCTCCTCACTTGGCTGGGTTAGGATCCAGGGGCTTGGAGCAGGAACACCAGAGGTGACAGGCTGAACAAAGCCACCAGCAGCAGCTGCCATCTCACCCTCCTGCTCCTGAAAGGTGAGTATTGCTGTGCCTTAACATTATCCAGCACTGCTTGTGAGGATGCCTCACATGTTGTTCACGACACCAGAATGGTGAGGAGTTCATCTGGGGGAACCCCACAGCAGAGAGAGTAACAAGATCACTCTGAAAATCCCTCCCAAGCCCAGGCACTGCACAATTCCATGATTCTGTGAAATCCAAAGAGGAGCTGAGTCCCTTGGAGACACCTGTAGATCACAAACAAGCCCTTCAAGCTTTACTATATATATTTTTTATTATTTTTTTACAATAACACTTGAGATTCTGTACCTGGCAAAGGCAAACCAGGGCCCCACCCACCCCCAGCCTCCTTTCATTTACACATTTCACAGCAGCTTCATTTTCCCACTTTCACTCGTCCTTCCCCCAGCATCCCCAGCAGAGTGGGTTCCTCCCTGATTCTGTCAGTTGTGCTGTTGTTAGTGCTCTGTGTGTGTCTGTAAGTGTGTGTGCCTGCAGGTGTGACCCAAAGGGTGCCGTGCCCATCCTGCTGTGCACAGCAGCTCTTGGGGAGCTCTCAGCTAATCAGTGTTATACACTTCGAGGCTTCACCCTCTCATTTTACCTGCTGGGAGGCTCAGGCATGGCTGGCAGTAATTGGAAAGAACATAGTGTTGTGATTGCTAATTGTTCTGGGGAATGTTGTGCTTTACCTTTGGAAGTGCCTCTGTGGGTAGGTTTTGTTCTTGATTTCAGAGCTGTGGCTCACAGGGTCCGTGACTATTTTGGGTTTCACTCCCTCTGCAACATTTCCAAAGCAGAGCTGGATTTGTGGGTTATTTTTGCTATTTTTATCTGCCAGACAGCCTTTGCAGCCTTTTTACTTTGGAGTACTTATGATCCACTATATGCTTGGAGATTATCCATGTTCCTCTTGAGATTTGGACAAGACCAAAAAGTAATGTCTAAAATTTAGTGGGAGAAGCTGGAGGTTCTCTCTCTGAAATTTCAGACCCCAGCAGTGAGGAGTGAGTGTGTGTCCCAGGGCTTTTCCAGCACTTGTAGCCATCACAGCCCCAGGAACATCGGCTAAAGGCTTCTCCAGGTGCTGGTGGATCATGGTGATCCATGACCCTGGCTGGGGCTTGGTGCTGTCCTCATGACATCTTTTGTAGCATCTTCCCTGTGTCCCTCGGGCTCTTTGAATCCAGCTGGGGACAGCACTGCCTAGTGCCATTTTTTCATCAATAAGAGATCCCTTTTTAGTTCAAAAGCCTGGTTGTTTACAACAGCATTTCACAATTCCCCTCATAATTTGCCTAGAAATTAGGCTGTGCATGCATAGCAGGAAGCCAAAAGCATCTGCCCTGCTGTTAACACAAGAGCCCACCCCCACAGCAGAGAAGAGCTCCAACAGGAAATAAATCCAGAAGATTTATGAGAAGGCTGCACAGGGAGAGGACTCAAGGCAAGATCCCCTGGGAAGGAGAGAGTCTGGGAGTCCTTTAGGCCAAGCAGGTGAAGCCCTCAGTTGCATCCTGATGTTGTTTTGCTTTCTCAGCCTTTTGGCAGGAAGCAGCAGCTGTGCAGGGGGCACAGGGAAAAGTGACCTGTCTGCAGCCTCATTGTGAGCCACCCAGTAACAGGTGACATCCCAGTAACAGGTGACATCCCAGTAACATGCCAGTAACAGGAAACATCCAGTAACAGGAAATATCCCAGTAACAGGGAACATCTCAGTAACTTCCAATAACAGGAAACATGCCAGTAACAGGTAACATCCCAGTAACAGGTGACATCCCAGTAACAGTAACAGGTAACATCCCAGTAACAGGTGACATCCCAGTAACAGGTAACATCTCTGCAACAGGAAACATCCCAGTAACATCCCTGTAACAGGAAACATCCCAGTAACATCCAGTAACAGGAAACATCCCCGTAACAGGAAACATCCCCTTAACAGGAAACATCCCAGTAACAGGAAACACCTCAGTAACTTCCAGTAACAGGAAACACCCCAGTAACAGGAAACATCCCAGTAACATCCCTGTAACAGGAAACATCCCAGTAACAGGTAACACCTCAGTAACTTCCAGTAACATGAAACACCCCAGTAACAGGAAACATCCCAGTAACAGGTGACATCCCAGTAACATCCCAGTAACAGGAAACATCCCAGTAACAGGTAACATCCCTGCAACAGGCACCATCCCAGAAACATCCCTGTAACAGGAAACATCCCAGTAACATCCCTGTAACAGGAAACATGCCAGTAACATCTAGTAACAGGAAACATCCCCTTAACAGGAAACATCCAGTAACAGGAAATATCCAGGATCAGGAAACATTCCTGTAACAAGTAACATCCCAGGTAACATCCAGTAGCAAGAAACATCCAGTAACAGGTGACATTCCAGGAAACATCCCCATAACAAGTAACATCCCAGTAACAGGAAACATCCCAGTAACATTCCAGGTAACATCCCAGTAACAGGTAATACTCCAGTAACAGGTAACATCCCAGTAACAGGAAACATTCAGTAATATCCCAGTAGCAGGTAACGTCCCAGGTAACATCAGTAACAGGTGTGTGGCCAGGTGATGGTGTCTGAGCAGTTCCCTGGCTCCCCCCTGCAGTCTGGCACTCTGAAAGGTTCTGTGGGCTGGCAGCAGTGGGAAGACCAGGCAAGGACACCAGGAATTGTCCTGCTGGCTTTTGCTCATGAAAGAAAACAAGCAGGAGTTTCCTTGCCCCACATTATCTCCAGACCACCTTACACCACAGGTAACTTCCTTCAAACACTGTGCTGAGCTCTTTGATGTCTCTCCCTGCTGCCTTTGTGCTGCTTTTCCCCACACATGGAGAGCTTCTTCAGTCTTGTCCAGCACTCAGGTTCCTCATCACTTCCCAGGGACACCTCTTGGGCTGTGTGGTTTGACTTCTAATCAAGACAGCACATGTCTGTGTGTTGGTGGCAGCTCCTCCAGCCTTGGTAGCCTCTTTCTGTGCAGATACTCAAATCCTCTGGGATCCTTTGGGTGGAAAATCCTGCTCCAGCTTCCCTGCTCAGCCCACAAAACACAGGACACAATCTTCCAGTGCAGCAGATCCCTTCTCCTGGGAGCACCACAGCACCACAGGAGCTGCCTTGGGAAGCTCAGGGAAGGTGTATCTGTGGTCACCCAGTGTGGTACAAAATAATAGAGAGGGAGAAAAGATGCAGTCTGGATATTATGCCTGAATTTTCCATTATTACTGTATCACTGTGTCAAAATTGAAAGCAGTGTAAGATTTCTCAAGAGGAGCCATCCATAATGCATTCCTGAGCTGTGTGTAGGTGTTTTATGAAATGTATTTTATTCAACCTTGTATATACAACACTAAAATTATTTAAAGAAATTGAAGGCCCAGTCTTCTCTCCTTAAAATATTCATTGTTCATGTTATAGTCCTTTAACAAAAACTAAAGTCAAATACATATTCAGTTTAATTTTTGCCATTCAGGCTTACATGCTATTCATCTCTAGTGTCCAATGGAGATGAAATGTCTTCTTATTATTCCTGTATTAGCTTCTGACAGTTCAATTTCTCTGAGTGCTGTGCTTGAGACAACGTTTAACAAATAGCCATATAGGTAATTGCTCTGGTCCAAATTTCTTGCCAAATCTTTGAGATCTGATGTAGATCAGAGGCAGTGGAATGTTGTCACATTCTGATTCAGCCCTGGCAGCTGCCTCTGTGAGGCCTTTCCTTCTGATAAATATTATTGGAATAACTCTCAACACATGCAGTTTTCATTCCTTCCAAATCAGCCCTTGCCGATGTGTTGTGCCAGAAATGCTCTGCAGCCTTGTTTCTGTCCTCGTTTTGCATTCACAGAAATTATGAGGGTGTCTTGTGGGAATAAATTGCTGTTTCTGTTCAGGTGACTTCCTGGAAGAGAGATCATCTCACCAGTCCCTATAACTTACCAGCACTCTGAACACCTAAGGAGTGCTGCTCAAAATATGTTGCAAAATGACTTCATCCCCCAACAGTTCAAGGCTATCCTTCACAGTGTGCTTTTCCTGATGAGATTTAAGGGACTCATTTGACAAATTCCCTCCTGGAAATCTGTTTCTTGCTTTGCTTTCTTTTTGCCTCTCGAACATATTTCAGCCTAAACTTCTTCAGGAGATATTTCTGTTAAGAGCAGCAGTTTGAGGTGCTTGGCAAAACTGACTCTCTCAGGCAGCCAAAGCTGCCCTTCCCTGGGTCACAATCTGAGAAAATTAACAGGAGAGAAAGGAAATTTCACAGCTTTAGAGCAGAGAAACTGAGGCAGGAAGCGATTAAGGGCCACGGTTCTCAAATTGTATTTAGAATTCTAAGCTGCCTAATTATTTCTTTTAGTGGCATTGAAATTATTCTTCTTTAATGGTGACTAAATTTTTTTCAAGATCTAAGACTCCAATGGGCCATTTTTCTTGAGAGGCTCGTAGGAGAGGTGCAGTGCCACAGCTAGTCCTCAGTCTTAATCACAGGCTCATTAGCCCTGCTGCAGATTGCCATAATTTTGCTTTGTCCCCTTCAGTGGGATTTTGTGTTCCAGAAGGTTTTGCCCGTGATGAGTTACTATTGATTTTTCTCGGGTACGATTAATCTTGCAAGCACTTTTAAAATAAATTTTAAGAAGTCCTCTGGATTATAAACACGTGTCTGTACCACCAAAATCCAAGCTGAAAATGCTCTGTCTCTTCCCCAGCCCCTCTCTCTCCCCTTTCCCTTTGCTAGGTGTAGCTACAGCCATCAAATAAACACAGCAAACCCTCTGGCAGCAAGGGCTTAATAGCAGGATCTCCAAGGGGGCAAGAAGGCAAAGAGAGACAGAAAGGCAAAAAAAGAGGTAGAAAGATAAAAGGATTCACAGTCCTGGGCTGTCCTTGCCCAGCCCTGGGTGCTGTGCAGGAGTGGAGAAATGTTGACAGTGCTTTCAGGGCTAATGGCACCTGATGGGCAGCTGGAGAAGATGAAGGAAAACCACTTTTCCCCTGGGAAAGTACTTAGATGTATAGCACTTACCCCAGGGTCTGGAAAAAGCTCTAATGCAGGTCCCAGAGCACCAGTGAGGAAGACTCTGCTTCCAGAGGGGCCCCCAGCACCCTTGGCTGTGCTAAACTTCATTTGTTCAAAACTAGGATCCTGCTCTTCCTCTCTGCTTCAGTCTAAAAGTGAGTAGCAGAAATGTCTGTGCTGAATTGCAATGCAAATATTTGACTTGCACATAAAAACCTGGCCTGCTGGGCAAAGCATTAATGGATCTGTGCTGGAGCAAGTGTCCAGTGCTTTCACACACCAAAATAATGCCTGGACAATAACAGGGGTACAGACCCATTGTGGTCTTCTTTCCCCAGAATGGTTCAGGGATTTCTGCAGTCCCCTCTGTGAAGCAGCAATGCCATTGTGGTTCACAGTGCTCTGCTGTCACTTGAGTGGTGCTAGGCATTAGCAAACATTGAATTTCAGCTGTTACAGCTGGAGAGAAAAATGCTGTGCTTTTAACAGAAAAAAGAATTTTATGTGAGTATAATGTATTCTATCCATTTTTTCAACTGCTAAAAAATCAGTGGGACACACAAAACTGGGTGAAAGTTTTGTCTTTAGTTGCTGTTATTTTCCCAGAAATTCTATGGAATTTTTTGAGTCTAACACCCCTTGGGAAAGTCTGCTCAGAGCTGCAGCAGGGCTCATTTGTACAAGACCAAATGTATCTTCTAAATCTGCCTGTCTGAAAGGAAGTAAAGCTTTAAAAAATAATTAAGATTTCCTACAAGTGCCTCATTCACAATAGAATTTCATAATATAGTTACATGAAGAGGAAATGAATGCCTCTCATTTGAGGCTATTACCACAAATTAATTAAATGAGCAGATACCTTTTGGAGTCTGGCTTTAGAATCTGGATTGCACTCCCAAATGGAGCAGCTCCAAAGTGCTGTTAGTGCTGTGGCACACGAGCCAGGTGTGCAGTACCCAGCTTCTGGTGGCCAGGTCAGGAGGACTCCACTCCACATTTAATGAGTGTGTGCTGGTCCAGCCTACACCTCCTTACCAGCAGCTCTTGGCAGGGTGAAACCAGCGACTTTATGGCACAATAAACCAAATGAAAAGGTGTTGGTGTTGAAATAACAAACCTGGAGTGGTCCCAGCAGCTCCCAACCTGACCCTTGTGAAACCAGGAGAGGATGAGCACTGAGCAGATGTCCTGGCTGGGATGTGCTTGGATTGATTGCTCTCTTGGCTCTATTTCTTCTCCAATAAGCTGTTCTGAAAAGCAGGTGGATAAATAGTGTATTGAATCAGCTACACCTGATTGTCTTGGCTAAATATATTTACTGAATCACACAACTGGAGTAGTGCTGGTGGTTGAGCTGATATTAATTACTCTGTAATGAGAATATTTTGTTTGTCCTCTGAGGATCCCAAAGCTCTGTTGTTAAGGAACCTATTTTTTTTAACTTCATCTCAAATATCAAGCCTGCTTTTCCCTGTCCAGAGAAAGGAAATGGCTGCTCTCAGGTCATTTTTGGAGAGACATAAAGATATGTAGATGTGGCACTTGGGGACGTGGCTTTGTGGTGGCCTTGGCGGTACAGTGATCTGTTTGGGCTTGATGTTCTCCAAGGCCTTTTCCAACCTAAATGCTTCTAGGATTCAAATACAAATAAACCCTGTTATTTTTTTCCTGGCTTGCTAGAGCCTGCTCCAGGTTGCACAGCACTTCTGGTGAGCAAGGCACACAAGTCAATTTGCTCAGAACACTGGAGTTTGTAAGAGTAGCTGAGTTGTTTTGCAATAAATTCTTTCAGCTTAAAAATTAATACCCAGAGTAAATACCTCCTTATGCACTTCTCCTTTGTATGCAACCCATCAACTTCAGGATTTATAACCTTCTTAACAATTAATATCCAATCTCCTTGCAGTAGCTTCTCATTATAGTCAGCTTTTGTCTTCATACCTGAAGGTTTTTTAAATTGCATTTGCTGGGTGTTCTAAGATTTCCTGATAAAAACATTAAGCCTTGCTGCTATTTCTGCAAGGTGATCACTGCATTTCAGCCCCATGCTTTGATATTCCTGTTAATGTACAAAAGAGATGCTAATGCCTTAGCTGTGTCTGCTCAGCACACAGAGGAAGGGTTTTCAAACAAAGGCCAAATAAAAAAGTAGAATACAGGTTGACATGGAGACCAGTTTATTAGCTCCTCAGTAAGTGCATCTGTAAATAAATATGTCTCTTGTGTTCTCTCAATGTTTGAAACAAGATGATGCAGAGAAGGGCACAGAGCCTTCAGCCCTGCTGCACAGCCATAAAATAGAATAAAATAATAAATAGCTGTTGCTTCTCAGTTCAAGGATAAACTATGTGAAAAGGTACATAAGGGCCTGCAATCAGCTGCCTAATCAGATTTAAATAATAAAATAAAAAATCCCACAAATATCCAGACAACCTACTTATGTGTAACTGATGTGCTTGATTGGGGAGAATTATGGGCAGTAATCATATTATCATTTCCATTAGATTTTTCTCTTCCACAGTTTTTATAACTCAAGTGATTCATCTAGCAGATGAATATACAGACACAGACAAATACTTCCAAATGGCTTTTTGGAGCTGTTTATGTTTAATTTGTCACACAACAAGTTCATCTTCACTAATTTTCCAAGAGCTGAAGTTGTTATTACCAGCACAAAGACATAAAGAATGCCAAGGCCATGGAGATGACAGGGAAGGAAAAGGCAGGAATGGGAACAGGAGGGTAGGAAACAGCAGAGTCTGCATCACCTGCTGAAAGAAGGGTGCAGTGAGAGAGGAAATAAAAGGGCAGAGTGGCTCTGAAGGAGAGGGATCAGGCTTTTCACAACTGGGAATATGGGAAGGCTCTGGCACAGAGGAGAAAATGACAGCAGACAAAGCTCAGGAGTCCAGCTGGGCAGGGAACACAAAGGTGCCTCAACTGCCAAGACCTGAGGGTCACATCATATGTCACTGGAAAGATCAATTCCCCAGACTAGCAACAAAGCCACTGCTGCAGGACCTTTACAGCTGAACCAAGGATGATCCCTCACACCTCAGAGAGGGGGAAGCTCCACGAGTGCAAACAAACAGTCCCAATGCTCTCACTCTCTTTTGAGTGAAAGATTCCTAGAGCATTATTAATTTCTGATGATACTTGCAATCAGCAGAACTCATTCATTTTTTAAGTTTCACTTAGTTGCTGTGAATGGATCTGTTTCTCAGCTGGGTGGCTGCATTCATTTTGCAATAATGGTATTTGTTTGACATCTGAAAAATTAACAATGCAAATGCCTCTGTGTCTTCGTAGCACATTTAAAATGAAATATCTTCTCAAGCTGAATTGATGGCATGACTGTAAAAAAGGCTCCATAACAGTCAAAACATTTTTCAAAACCCATTATAATGTGAAGCACTTGCATGTGATGGGATTTGTTTTTTGGAGCCAGGCCCTACCCACAGTGCCCAGATAAAGGAAAGGCTGGGAATCATGGTGTGACTTTGTGAATTTGGGGGTTTTTTTGCAGCCCATGGAACCCTGGACACTTTGAGAATCTTGCATTTTTCCTCCTCATGATTCAAGTTCTTGCTAATGCAAGAGGTGTTCTGACATTAAAAATGTGGTGGGGTTTACTCTTGTGTTTAACAAAGAGAAGTCTAGAAATGTTTAACAAATACTAGAAATGGAAAAGAGAAGAAGACCTAAAAGCAAATTGCAGGCATTGTGCTCATCAAAAATCTGAATCTTTTTAATCCAATGTAAGTTTTGTTTTATTTTGGGTGGTGGAGGCTGAATGTGGTCTGTTAGTACAGATAATTAATAATGCATTACATTCCTGCCTTGGCTGACAGGAAGACACAATTCCTATTGCATATCTTTCTATTGACCTCCTGGTCCTATAACCCATTTATGGCTGCTCATTTCTGTATTTTCTTTGGTTCATAACCAGAAGGAAAGCCCTTTCTTTACAAGCCATTGATAAATTGTCATTTACAGGAGGCAATAACTTCCTTAAAAATTTGCATAATGTTTTTACTGGTCATTTAGGGCTGCTGTGTATTATATTAAACCTTTAATAGCACAGTTTTATTATGCATTAAGCCTCAAATAGCATTACAAACCCACCAGCCTCACTGGAATATTTTCTATTTCCTGAAATTTAATTGTGTTGCAGGCCAAGGCAGCTCATAAAGCTTCAATAAGTCTCATTACTAAATTGGGATGTTGGGCTGGCAGTTTCAGATCACTTATATTCGACAGAATGGACACATGGTCCTGCCAGCAGGCTGCAAGGGCCATAACAAAGGGCTTCAAACACAGACTGAGGAGCAGCTTGGCTTAAAGAGGTGTTTAAAGCCTGGCTTTAGATCTTCCCTGTGCCTCACAAGCTCTGACACTGGGACCAGCACATTTATATCCATATATATGTAAATATATAATGAGGATGCAGCCAGCAGAGATATCACATCTTCTCCAGGAGGTCTCCTTGGGGCAGAGCCATAAACCCAGCTGTAGGATGGATCTACAGCTGGCACAAGGCTGCTCTTGTCAGGGTGAGCAGGGGGAAGGAAGGCTTTGGGAAATTGCTTCTCCTTCCCTGTGAGCCTGGGTCACTGGGGCCAGTAAATCAAGCGAGGCCACCACTGATTGCTGATGTCACCCAGGATCTACTCCAGGAGACATTAAGTCAATTGAAAGTCTCTCATGGATATCAGATGGCTTTGAGTTAGAGCCCAAGGTCAGGTTTAGCTTAAGTTCACCTGGCAGTGTGATTTGTACTCCTGGAAGTAACTGGCCTCAATAACAAGTGCTGAACTGTCATGGCCCAGCTCACCGCTTAAATTAACTTGCTCAGCTGGACTTTCAAATAAAGCTGTTTTAAGAATGCAGTGTAGCATAGAAAGCAATTTGTTTCCTTTAAATTTAGTAGCAAATGCCTACCTTGATTTGGATTCTAGAGAAGGCAGCAACTGCTAAAGTGGGTAATTTGAAACTTAAGGTATTTCTTCTCCCTGAGATCTGATCCCATTAAAACAAGGTGCAAAGTGCTACTAATTTGTCAATCATTCCTCATGTAATTTTATTCCTCCGAGTAAATTGCCTGGGAGAGCATTTCCTTTTTCCTTCATCTCCTTTCACTGCACTGTTAATTTGACTGGATCCCTGCTCAGGCTGGAAAGCAGCACCCCACACCCACCTTCCCTCATCACCATCACTCCAGCTCTGCCTCCAGGGGACATCTTTCTCTTGGGTAAGGTGGGGTGAAGAAAACACAACAGCTCAATGAGCCTTTAATCCAAAAGAGAAACTCTTTGTATCCACAGCTAAAATAACCATAGGAGGGGAAGGAGTGGGAATGTCCAAATACCTCTGAGAAAAAATGGTTCTGCTGATGCTTTCCAAAAAGTACCAGAAATGGTACAAGGCAGTTTTTCTTGTGGAGTTTCCACCTCATGTCTGTAGCAAAAAACACTGAGGTAGGTTTCTGATTTAGAGCTAACAGAAGTATATGCAAACCTAAAGCAAAACAACTCGGTTCTTGGAGTTTGTTCAAAGATGCTTACATTTACATCAGTCTCATGGAGCAGTTTGGAAAGGTGCTTAAAACCTAAGTTTTTTAAACTTAAAACCTTAAAACCTAAGTTTCAGGGCTGCATTCCATGTAAGCTGTTCAGAGGGATACAGACAGTTATCTGCTCACCTTAAAAACAGTTTGTGTCAAGCTAAACACTGGATGAAGCTTAGGGTCATGTCAAGCTACTCAGGGAAAACCTGTGTTAAGCAACCCCGCTCTCCAGCTCAGAAAAACAAATGTAAAGAGTGTTTAACTGATCCACCCTCTGGAATTGCAAGACATCATCCTCCAGTGATGTGTAATTGTGTGAGAAGGTGTTCATCCACCGCTCGATGATAAATTCTGCTCGGAATATCAATGTACCTGGGTGTTATTTACAATTCCAGGCCTCTGAGCCAAGCATGATAGCAGCTGTCTTCTCTCAGCTGCAGGAGCCCTGGCTTTGTTGTAGGGGATTGATTTCTGTCTGAGAGTGGCCAGCACCAGCTCAGGGCTAAAATGCCCTATGTTACTATAGTAACAGGTGTGTGATGCTACAAAGGGAAGGATGCAAAAACTGGAGGGGAAAGAAAGATAAATTCCTTTTGAAAATTTTGTTCTTTTTAAACTTCTTTATAGCCTGACCTTTGTGTATCTGTTGACTGCATAGGTGAGATGCAGAGCAAGAATCACTCCAAAAATCCAGCACCACGTTTGGGTCTCTCAGCAGTGGTGTGGGGTGTCACTGCTGATTTGCAGGAATCTTGTCATAAACTCAGCTACCGTGAATGCCCTGGACTGAGCCCATGTTTCTTGGGTTATGAGGTATTCAAAAAGAGCTTTAATCAGTCAGTGACACACTCCTCCGACTTCATCCCTGCCCCATAGAGGTCCTGCCTGCTCCCCGCCTGGGGCAGGAGGATGAGGAGCATGGAGATGTACTAAGAAGATTTTTACATTGCACCATGAATGCTCTTCACTCATAAAATATGATGCATTTTTAAGAACAGAAGTAGAAAAAACGTAGTGACGTTGATTCACTGGAATCTCAGGCTAATTTCCCTAATTGTCCTTTTTAGGAGATGGTTGCTTCCTCCATAAACCAACATTTATCAAGCAAATGTATGGTGAATTTGCCACAAATGGGCAAGCTTCATCCAGATTCTCCCCTTTCCCTCTCACATTCTTCACCATTTCCTTGGGGGAAAACAGGTCTCAAGGGAATTCCTGCCAGTTGTTGCCCATCCATAACCAGTTGTTATAAACTTCTGCACACCCCCAAGACAACAGAGCTGCAGAGGAAGGAGCCACACTCCATCATGCAGAAACCATTTCTGCAGCAGGGACTAAAACATAACCTCATTTTCAGCCATTGGATTTACCCTACAACTCTGGCAGAGAAGGGAAAAGAGGGAAGAGGGAGAAAAAGCCTCAAGTTTTGGTTTTTAAATGAGAAAATTGATGTGGAAGTCACAGATGGTGAATAAATATGGGGCAGAGAATTGTCATTTGGCAGCCAGTTCTCCTGACCAATTTAAGAGGGATATGCTGTTATCTAGTTTGGTTCAGGGAAAATATATTCTGGGCAGCAGTTAGCCATTTAAGAGGTTTCATTGTTTTATAAAATATATTTGGGTTTGATACAAACACAATTAATTCAGCTTTCTAATATTGTGTTTGAACCAAATCCAAAAAATGTGTAGTGAACATTTATTCGTTTATGTCATTTATCGGTTACAGGTTCTTTTCTGAAGGCTTAGATTTAAAAAGGGCTTTGCAACAAACAAAGAACATTTGGGGTGACTTCAGCTGGTGCAGCAAACTCCATTCTTATGCACTGTTTTGAGATGTGCCTCCAAATTATCTGACAAATTATGTGTTCCAAATTACCCATGCTTTCCAATGCACAGCATTCTTCATTCTTGTGCTCTGTATTTTGGGGGCTCATTAGGCTTTGCTGGGTCTAGCATGGAAGCAGAGGGCTGGGATGAGGAGCAGCACAGGCAGGGCTCTGCCAGCTGAGCCTCTGCACAACTCCAGGCTCAGCTCTGGCTTCTCAAGGACAGCTCTGAGGATTCAGACCTTGGAACACCATCCACCTCCTGATCCAGTGGTTTCCCCTCTCCCAGCACGGCTCATCTTGGCTCTGCTTAGCTTGGTTGTATTCTGGGTGCTGACAGCAAAGTGTATGGCAATGAGTTGGAATTAAAAGAGCTTTTTGCAGATGAAGAAATATCTTGTTGTTCCCAATCTCCTCCTGCTGGGACTGCAGTGGCAAGAAGCAGCCAGGGCACTGCAGAGCCTGCAGCCAGTGCCATGAAACCCATCCCCAGTTACTGCTGAGGGCAGCTTCTGTGCAGCCCAGAGGGCACTGGACACCACAATCAATGGATCAGCCCTGCTCTCCTCCCCAGAAGTGTTTCCGGGTCAATGACTTCTGTGAAATCCTATGCAGAGCCCACAAACCTTTCCATGGTTCTTAGGTCTGGCATCAAACTTCTCCGAGTTCAAACACGGATGACACTACAAATTACACAGGGGGAAAATTCCAATGTCCACTTAGACATCATCCCCTTCATCCACATGCCTGTAACTTTGGGGAGAGGAAGGAATTGGGCACAAATATTTCAGGACTATACTTGGGATTCTCATCTGGGTTAAGAACCCTGTGGTGTAAAGCTCTGCTGCAGATCCCTCTCTGTAACCAAAGCCAAAAGAGATTTTCAGAACAAATTATCACAGCCTGTTCTGCCACACATCATCCCTCATCTGGTGGTAAATCAACACTGCTCCTATCATTGCTGACTTGCAGAACATATCCCTCCATCCCAGACACAAATGTTAATTAGTGAGGTTTCTGCTTCAAATTAGTGACGCCAAAGCACTTTGAGTCTCCCATATGAAAAGAGCCACAGAGGGCAAAGTGTAACTGTTCCCTGTGGTCACAGTGGTTGAAATAGATGTCCTTGAATAGCTTTACTTTCTCCTCACAGGTAGGTCACAGGTGAATGAGCCCTGGTGCCCAGGCTCCCGCAGAAACACAAGGAGGCAGGAGCAGAACCCTTTGAAACTCCCCCACACTCCCAGCCCTGTGCAGGGGAGGGGCAGAGGGGGTTAACAACTTTCAGAATATATATATGAACCAGAGAGATTAGGACTTTCAGAAGAGCCTTCAACGAGGATCCTTTTCATGTCTAAGATACCCATCTAGCTCATTCACTATCTGCAGAGATGAAAGCAACCTCTGATGGTATCTTCTCTTCTCACCACATTATCACATCAGTGATAAAAAGACCAGTCAAGCTTCCTGGCTTTGGAACTCATAATACAATAATTAATATTTGCTTGGTTTCTCCTGCCTTGGATGAGTGAGTGTATGAGGGGAGAGGGGGAGG
>VRYO01000116.1:3556010-3626315 GCA_009812075.1 Sialia sialis | reverse complement strand
CTCCTCAGACCCCTGCTGCGGGTGACAAGGAGGATGTGATCCACACATCCATCAGGACACACCATTGCCATGGCTACAGGAGCCAGGAGATGGGGAAGGGCAGAGCACTCCTCATCACTGAGAGCATGGCCTTGAAACACACAGCACCACACTCTGCGAGCTCCATCGACCCAGGTGAGGCAGGCTTGGAAAATCTCTCTTACAGGTTTTCTGAAGCTTGTGGCACTCAAAATACCTCAGGAAACCATGTCAGGGAAGTGCTGCTGTGTCAGGGGGTGTTCATCATCTGTGTGTGCTCTGGAAGGGCAGGGGATGCTGCACTCAGAGACAGGAGACTGTGAGATGTGTTGTGCTGCTTCCACCATGCAAGGTATGGAAAGTGCCTTCTGCAGAAAAAAAATAACAGTTGTTAGGATTACAGTAATTTCACAACTACAAGGCACACCGGACTATAAGGCGCACTTTCTTTTTGCAGCGAGGATCCACGCGCAACAAAGTAACGAATTAGTAACGGAATGGCACGATCGCGGGGTTTACTGGCAGCTGCTCAATTTGCAAACATTTTTCACGGATCAGCACAGCCTTTAAATGCAGCCCCAGGCGCCCTTCCTGTGCCACGGGCCCCGGCACTCCCGCCCGGCCCCGGCACTGGCTGGTGTGGCTGGTGCAGCTCGCACTTCTGGGTTGGCAAATTTCTGAACTTTGTCCAAATATAAGGTGCATCAGATTATAAGGCTCACTTCCAGGTTTCGATCAAACTTTTAGTCAAAAGGGTGCGCCTTATAGTCGTGAAATTCTTGTAATTGCAGGTTTAAAGCCAGGGAATCTCACTGGGTTACACACATACAGTATGCCCTTCCCCCACTTTGTGCATGGAGGAAGGAAGACATGGAAGAGGAAGCATTGCCAGCAAACACACACCAGGATGGATAAAAAGCAACAGAAAAAAAAGGAACTTTTTGAAAGCACAATCAGATTTGCAAACCATAGACACTTTTTGCTCTAAAAACAACCTAAAAGTCTGTTTTGATTCCAGGATTCAGTGCTCAAATATATAAATTTATTATAACATATTACACACCTAAAACTAAAAGTGCTCTGCCTGGATGTCACTGCAGGTAAGAGAAGGTCAAACCAACTAATCTGGCTCACCCAGAACTGATGCTCACAGAAATGCATAAACTAATGGTCAGTTTTGCTGGAACTAAAGGAGTGTTTTTCATGATTTCAGCTTCTTCAACCACTGTAGTAGTGACCAGGCAATGCAGAAAGTCAAAAAGTTGTATGTGTTATATAATTTACACCAATTATATGTTACATAATTTATACCAGGAGTATAAATTAGGGGTGAGAGAAAATGATCCCTCTTTAAAAACACACTGAATATTGCCCTCATCCATTATCTTTTACACCCAGTGCTTTGATGGACTCATTTAATGAATAAGACTCATAAGTAAAATGCTGGCTTTTCACATCCTGAAGTCCCTCTTCCCATCCAAGAGCAACTTGAAACATTGAATGAGGTTCCCCACTGGTAAAGAAGTATGGAATTCCCCATTTTTTTGTTGCAAAACCTGAAAATGAAGGACAGATCAATGTAAGGTTGAACAAAATACTTATTTAAATCACTTTGTCTAGCTATAAAATATTCTTTTATCTAGGGGAAAAAAGGAGAGGCCATCTTGAATAGAAACCATCTGTTCATTAATTATGTATCCAAAAGTTCCCAGGTTTTTTGAAATGGTATTATTTTAAATAGTAGTATAAAAATCTTTTAATCAATAGTACAGAATCACAGAATCAGAGAATGGTTTTGTTGGAAGGGACATTTAAAGTCCAGCAAAGGACATGGAGAGCTTCCACAAGCCCAGATTGCTTCGAGTCCCTGAGGGTGTAGAGTATAACTGCAACTAGGAATTTGCCATCCATCCATCCAGACTTGATTTTTTTTAATACCTTCATATCCACACTGGAAATCTTAAATTCCTAGGCTTCACATGGCTCCCATTGTCCTGTCCTGCTTGTATGAGCATTCCAACCAGTTGCTGCCCCATCCTGCTGCAGGGCAGCCCCTGCTCAGACACACACCTGTCTGCTCCAGCAGTGCTGCCAAACCCCTTCCTGTGCTTCCCTGCTCTCCAGAGCACTCTCTCTCCTAATCCTGTGCTCAGCAGCAGCCAAGAGGTGCTTAATACAACCCCATTTGGCACCTTCCCTCTGAGCTGCCTATTCCAGGCTGCCAATACAAGCACAGCAACTCCAAACTGCCCAGCCGAGCCAAGAATTCTCTCCCTAGTGTGCATCTCGCCAGCCAGAGGCAAATGCATGAACTTTAGAGCTTATCTAGAGGGAATATTCCAGGAATTTAGATTTTAGCTGCAGCAGTAGGACCATACATCATTAAAGCTGCCTCTCCTGCCAATGTAAAAAGCAAACATCAATGATTTAAATCATGGTTCCCCTGTGGCTCATTTAAATCACTTGGATGGAAATCAGTCCACCTTGTCACCCTGGAAGAGGTAGAAATGGAAGTTGTGGATTCATGACTCCCAGGTCAGCCCCCAGCACAGGACGTGGGCCAGGTGACAGTAAATCCTGTGAGGCACAGTGTATAATGAACAGTTTTGTGTTGTGTGGCACTGATGGAACCTGATTCCTACAGCTGTGTGTGTTGTGTGTGCAGTTTCTGTTGTCTGTGTGACTATTGACCACAGCTTTCCCTGCAGTCAATATGTGCAGTCTTGTGCTTTTTAGTGTTTTATGAAGGTTAAATTCATTGATCAGCTCCTTTCTGGGAGCCCTTTCATGGAGTCTTTCTTTTATTTTCACCCACCAGCACGTTTTCCAGAAACCCTGCACAAGACATGGGGATGGAATTTGCTGCAGATGGGGACAGGTTCAGAGACACACAGCATGGGGTGAGAAGCCTTGGAAAAATATATCCAAGGATATCTCAGCTGGACAGGCAGACCTGGCCCCACCTACACATTTCAGGCTGTTCTGAGCAGCCTGTGAGATGCAGGACCCAAAGCAGCATCTGGCCCCCATCACTAAAGCCCTGTTCCAGGCAGATGGGTTAGCAGAGGTGTCTCTGCCACAGGAAATCCTCTGTTTGTCTGGAGAAACCTAAGGAGGGTTGGCAAAGAGAGGAAATGCTGCTGAGTGCCACAGGTGAGCAGCTGATGCAGACAAAAAGCCCAGCCCTGTCCACACAGAATGAGACCAAATCCTCATTTCCCTGCAGCTAGAGGAGCTCTGCCAGCTCACTGGCACTCAGACATGTTTTAATTGGTTTCAGTTTTTACAGCTGTACAATAACCAATAAACAGCACAACCTGCTATGGAACAGAGATTATCTGGCTCCACATTCTTCTGCCTGTTTGATTGTCTGAGAGTTGCAGGTTTTATTGCCTGTATTGCCTATAGAAAGAGACAGCTGTTAGCATGTTAAAAGGTACCAGAACCCAGATCCAGCTGAAAGCTTTATGTGCAGGCAGCTGCCCACATTTTGACAAACTTGTTTGACACTTCCACTGCAGAGATGTTTGAGAGGTGACAGCTGATGTCAGTCTGGGTGACACTGAATTCTGAGCAGGGACACTCCAAATGAGAGGTGGGGCAGGAGCTGACCTCCGCTCTCTGGTGACCAGATACAGGACTGAGGGAAGGTCAGGCTGGAGATCAGGAAAGGTTCTTCCCCAGAGGGTGCTGGCCCTGCCCAGGCTCCCCAGGGAACGGGCACGGCCCCGAGGCTGCCAGAGCTCCAGGAGCTCCAGGACAGCACTGCCAGGGATGCTCAGGGTGGGGTTCTGGGGGTGGCTGTGCAGGGACAGGGGCTGCCATGGGTCATCCTAGGGGTCCCTCCCAGCCCAGGATGTTCTGTATTTCTATGATTGCAAGTTATGTTAAGAAATCTTTCTGCTTTATGAACAAATTAAAAATCAAACAAACAATACACCAAAACAAAACAAAACAAAAAAACACAAGGAAAGAAAGACAGATGTGATATCACTGCTCTGTCCATTACAGATTTATGGCACTGACAGGGAGATCAGGACACAGACTGAAATCCCTCCTGCTCTTCTGGCTGCTGAGTTGCCTCATCCTTTGCTCCATGATGCTGCTGTGGCTGTCTCTGTACTGAGGAGGGTCAGGACAGCATTTTAAAAAGTCCAGCTATATAAAAAACTGATATAATCTTCACACTGTACAGAGGAAAAACCTCCACTTAAAACACTGTCCTCAGACATCAGAAAAGATTTACCTTGATAAATCTAGAGAAGGCTGGGAAGAAATAGAGATAGCATAGAAAGGAAAGTATTATAATAAGAATCTGCTTTGTCTGCAGGTTCACTTTAGCAACTCAGCTCCTTATGAGCTGATTTCAACCTCCACTTTTTAAAGTAATAACAATAACATAATTAACAATAACATAATTAACTCATTAATGAGGATCTCCCCATTAGGGAATACAACTGGCTTTATTTAGAGGGTATTCAAGCTCTGCTTGCTTTCTTTTTTCCACTTCATGCTTTTCTCTCTCAAAGCTTTGCTAGTCGTCAAAGGCAAAAAAAAAAAATTATTCCTATTTGCATTATAGTGAGGGCAGTGATATTAAATATCTTTCAGAAGAACCTTTAACATATATTCATTTGCCTTTCTAATGGTTTAAAACAGAGCAAGAAACTGGCAGGTGGCAAATCCCAGTATCTGATCAGCCACAGCACAGGGAAGAGCTGTAGTTAGAGCCCTAAGTGTTCTCCACCTAAGTGTTTCCTCTTCTGCTCAGGTGGCAGAAAAGCCACCATCCCTCCCAGTGCCCTGTCCCTGCAGCCAGGAGCATCATAAGGGATCAGCAACGAAATCAGAGATCGAAGAATGTTGTGGGGGAAAAAATGGTGGGTACCAAGCAGGCTGAATAGGAACAAGAACATGAGGAAACATGTCAAATTCATACTGAGACCTCTGGAGATGGGGATAAGAGGGTAAGACAGAGAAGCAGAAGAATATGAATATAATTGGGATATGGTTTTAGCTGTGAGATCTGTTAAATTGAATTTCTGTTTGGTATAACATCCCCTGTATATGTTAATCGCTATGTGCTCCAGCAGCCTGATTTAGTGTTATTATCAAGAAGGGCTCCTGCCTCTGTCAAAGGAAGATTATAAATTATTCCAGATAAGTAATGAAACTAAAGACCTTTAAGACTAATTGGCCATTGTGCAATCCTGTTAATATCCTTCCTTGTCTAACAAAAACCAAGGAGGCAATTAAGGGCAAATACCAAAAAATCCGTACCTGGTCTCTTGTGTGGAAATATGATTTATAAACCCACAGATTTTCCTATCAGGAGAGAAAAATGTGGCAAATGATCATCCATCAACAGCCAGCACAGCCAAGGCCACTCCAGTTCTGTACTAAACCTGAGCTGGGAATGGTTTGAGACCCAACCTTTCCTAGGCTTGCCAGTGAAAAGAAAAATTTCTGTTGTGTCTCCATATTAAATAAAGAACCCTGGTTTTTAATAAGTTCAGCCAAGCTTGAGCCGTCACATTCTTTGAGATTCAGCTGCTTTTTGAGGGCTCAGAAAGGATTCTGTCCCGTAGAGTCTTGGCCAGACATGACATGTGCAAGCCTGGTCAGGCTCCATCAGAAAAGGCACAGCCAGACCTTGGAAATGGCTCTGAGGCTTTCTGGACCTCACACTCTTCTCTAATCACTCAGGTCCAGCTGCTGCTTGGAGCTACTGTTAATAATCATCCTGGTGGGTTTTGAATGACATTGCTTCTGCATTCATCCTTCTCCCAATCCCCGAAGCCTCCAGTGCTGCATTAAAACAAAGAAAATAGGAAAACAAGTGACTGTGCACTGGGTATTGTCTCACTGGCATTAGTTGGTCTTTGAATCTTACTCATCATGGAATGCACTGTGGATGATGCTGTCCACCTCTGGAACATGATTCCAGACAGAAAGAAACACTGGTGGGCTGGGGTACTAGGGATATGCTAATTTATGAACCAAACAAGAGATCTGGTTTTATTTCAGGTTGGAAGTATTCAATATTTAGAGGAAATCAAGATTGACAGGCCCAGATTCAAAGCAGATGCTTCCTTGAGAACAGAGTAAAACCAAAAATCATCTTGAGCTGATTTAGCTAGGTCATTCACTCACACTGGGTGTGAAATTACAGTAATTTCACAACTATAAGGCACACTGGACTATAAGGCGCACTCTATTTTTTTTTTGCAGCGAGGATCCGCGCGCAACAAAGTAACGAATTAGTAACGGAATGGCGCGATCGCGGGGTTTACTCACTCAGCTTGGGGCTGCCGCAGGCTCGCATTTCTGGGTTGGCAAATTTCCAAACTTTGTCCATATATAAGGCGCACCAGCCTATAAGGCGCACTTTCGGGTTTCGATCAAAATTTCAGTCAAAAGAGTGAAATTAATGGGGAGCAGAAAGAGGCTGTTTCACCAGGGTCATCAGCAGGGTGGGTGTGGGGAGATCAGCCCCTGGTGCTGTTGCTGGTGGTGATGGGCAAACACTGCTGCTGCTGGAGGGAGAGTGAGGCTGGGGGACCCCTCTGGATAAAACAGCCCTCCAGAGCCTGCTCAAGCTCTGCTCAGCCCAGTCTCACTTTTACTGTGAGCTAATTCACTACTACTACTAATTCATTGCAGCACTTCTGAGACAGCTCCTTGATCTTGAAAACTTTATCCCCTCTTTAGCTTAGCGTGTTACCTGCTTTGTTCATCTGTGTGACTGTGTTAATCTCTTCTGGATGACTCACATCAGCCATAGATCTTTAACAACTTTATTGCTTTATTTAATCCCATGTCTCATGTTCGCTTGTTTAGTTAAAAGAGGGATAGAGTCAATCTAATGCTTAGGAGTTCAGGAACTCCTTCGACCTCATTGCCAGGCTCTGTTCTCCAGCCTCAAGCACCTTCCTGTGCTGTTTTCCTGAGGTTTCAAATCCAAGTGTGTCAAACCATCAAAGCATTTTCCCATGGATGCAGCAGTGACCCACAGGTCTATACACCTATGCAGGCACAGGGGAGATGTGCAGCTTTGGGCTGCACATCCTGCACCAAAAGCTGTTCCCTGCATTGCTGGACCACCTGGCTGTAACTGGCAGTAATCAGCTGCAGGTGTAGCGATTTCTCCTTTTGAAGATAAGGCAGGATTAAAAGGAGAGAGATTAAGCCAGAACCTCTGCTAGGTATTAAGAGTTGCCTAATGTAACCTGCTTTTTTTGTTGTTTTGTAGCCCCAAGCCACAGCAGGCTCCTCCTGAGTCTGAAGCGTTTGTATTTGAAGTGCTGTGTCTGCCTGGATATCCTGGCTGAACCTTCTTGTGGGAAGACATCACTTTGATGGCATGGCAACACCTCTGTGAGGCTCTTATCCTGAACAAATCCTAGAAGATTTAGGTCTTCCTAAACCACAGGATGGAATCAGTCCTAGGAGCCCAAAGAACAATGATCTGAGAAAGAGTAAAATAAAAGCCAAGTGTTGAGAAAAGTGCTTTCTTCTGACTCAGGGGGCCTGTGAAGTGAAGCATTCAGGACAACTTCCAGTGGGAATTGTGGCCAGATGAAATTTGCCTGCATCCAGAGGAGCCATGGTCCCTGCAGCACCAGAGCTTTGCAACGTTGCCCTCAACCTCCACAGCCTCTGTGCAGCTTTTGGCTTTCCCCAGCAAAGCTAAATCCATCAAGTCAGCCAACCCACTGAGACTGAGCAGAGACCTTGGTGAGATATTGCTCCCTGAACACTCCCTGGTGCTGATGTGTTTCTGCAGTAAAACCTGCCTGTTTTGCTGCTCTATCCTCTTGGCTGCTGGAGTGGTCACCCAGCCATGGCACCTCAGCATCTCCCTGAGTGCCCTGCAGGGACCCTGCTCTGCTCAGAACCCAGGAGGGCATTTACCTCTAAAGATCTGCTTTGCCTTTAATCAATTATTGCTTTTCACCAGGCTGCTTTTTCCGTGTGAGGCAGAAGCTGTAACGTCCATGGTAAAAAAAAAAGGGATCTTAGGAAAGCTCATTTAAATTTCAAGGACCTCTTAGGGATAGTTGCTGGTGGTTATGCTAATTGGCATAGGGTCTGAGTGACAGTTATGGCCTGGAATGACTCACAAATCACATTTTCTTGGAGCTTATTAGGAGACTCATTAACTGTACAACAGTACATTACTTTCAGAAATTCAGATCTAAGCAGAAAATTAAAATTATTTGCTAAATGACTTAATAAAATTGAGTAAAATGTGCCCAGAAAGTGAAATCTGAGGTATATCAGGGCTGCAGAATTTGGCTAAAAGTAATCTCCATTTACCATTGATGGTCACCCATTCCTCTGGGAGTAGCTGTAGCTCAGGTGAGCCTCACTTAGAAACCTGTCCAGATATGAAAACCAATAAACTCAAATCAGCAGCAGCAAATCCCAGCTCCCTGCATCCAGAGCTGGCATTAACTTCACTGCAGACCCAGCCAGGGCTTTTTCCAGTGATGCATCTTGTGATGCCTCCTCCACAATCCATTTCTCCTTTCTTCTGCTATTCTCTATGCAAACAAAAACCCAAACAGCTGCACTTTCCTGCTTCCCTGATGAAATTTTTGGCAGAGTTATTTGTAAGAATAAAAAGTCTTCTTTGAAGACAAAGAGAGTGTAGGATGTAGTGAGAAGCCAGTTATTTATTTCTCCTTGCATCTGAGACAGGACACTATGGAATCTCCAACCTGGTTAAGATCTAATCTTCCTCTGTGTGAACAAGATATTTCCCAAACTCACAAAATGCTTTTGCAAAACCATTAAATGGAGATTATTTAAATTCTTACAAAACTATCAGCTTTCCATGCTGTTCAAAAGCACACATCTAAGTGCATGTAATACAGATGTGTATTTCCACACAATTTGGATTTTTTGTGTACTGCCAAGATACTTAGTGCCAAGTTTTGAAGGAGGGACAGTCTGATTTATGATTGTATGAGCACATGTGTAACATTGATGCTCCTAGTGGAAGTTTGCTGGCAGGCAAATCCTCACACATTTAATAAGTACCCACTGAAAAGCAGGATCTGCAGTGTCCCCTGGTATGTACCACACAGCATTTCCATAAATGATGTCCCTTTGCTATGACTCTGGAGTGCCAGGTGTTAAATTTCTAACACCAGTTCTACCTCTCTAGTCAGAGAATCAGGGAATGCTTTGGATTGAAAAGATCCTTAAAGATGATCTTGATCCAACTCTCAGCCAGGCAGGGACTTCCACGAGACCATGGTCTTTTTTTCTTTCTTAGCTCTCTAAGTATACCAGCAAACAATAGTATTTTAGGGAGTTACATGTCCTTTCTAGGCTTTCAGTGCAAAAATCACAAAAAAAGGCTGGGCTGGATCAGACACACTCCTCAAGGCAGACCCAGATCAGAAATTTCTGTTAAACTTTCAAGAAACCTGGTCTTCACCTCATATTTAGAATGAAAATGTGATTTCTTTTGGTTCCAGATTTTATTGAGAACTCTTTAAATGTCTCAACTTCATAAAACCTCGAGCAGAAATAACTGATGAGTGTATGGCTTTCTTGGCACACTGAAGTGCTTGAAAATTTCTCTCCAGTTCCCAGTTTCTCACAGGTATTGTTACACTTGCAATTTATCTCAGGGTGAATAAAACACATTCTGCTTCATGACATTTTTCAGTTGGATTTTTTTATTTTTTGAGGCATTTAACAGCAGGTCTCAAATAGAATCCATGGGAATATTTTTCACTAAAGAAATCTCAAACCAAAAGAAGCTGTTTAGTTCAAACATGTTTGTCAACCCCACAAAACTGTTTTACAAAAGCAGCAATCTGATAAGATTGGAGTGATAGACAGAGCTTTCTTTCTGTAACTGGAACTTCAAAAGAACCAACTTTTGGAATAAAAGGTTTTGAAAAAACCAAAAATTAGAATGAAATATTTTGATGCCATGGAAACAATCACTTCACATGAAAAAAATGCCTTCAGCTCCAGTGCCTTGGAATTGAAATGCTGGAAATTTTGACACTGAATAAAAGAGGAAATCTGTTGTTTGTTGTCTCCTGCTCCTCAAAAGGACTCTGCAGTTCTTAGCACCATGAAATCAGCCTGATGCAGACACACTTTTACCATGTCCAAAATTAATTTCAATAGTACCAGCCCTTACTTTTCCATCCATTGTGCAGGTCCCAGCTGCCTCATCCCTCTGCAAGTCCCTTCCCACACCACCAGACCCAGGGTTCTGAGGGGCTGTGGTGACCATGGGTGTGGGGACATCTGTCTGCTGAAACCCCCTGATATCTGCTCCCAGAGTCCCACCTACCTTTCCTATCACAAAATTATACCTAGCTCCTGTGAGGGTAATTTCTAGGAATTATCACTGCACTCAAGCCCAGAAGCTCTGTTTTTATCTCAGCAGGTCCTTTGAAAGCTTTTCCTCAAACTACAGTAGAGATGCTGTTTGAATCCACGTTATTGTTGATTTTCAAATCCAGTTTGGATGGAACTTTGAGCAACTTGGTCTAGTTCCAAACCCTTCTGTGATTTTGATCTTATGGTTTTAATATGGTCCAAATTTAGAGTGCTTACAGGCAAGTGGACAATGACCCCTGGGGGCAGATGGAGAGGCCAAATCATTAACAGCTCTAGTGGAAACTGGGGAAAACAGGCTCTAGAGAGATTTTCTCTTTAGAAAAACCCTATATTTTTTGACAAAATATGTTGTGTTTTCCCTGTAACACTGGGATTCCTCCTCTAATAAAAATCCTGTGAAGTTGCTGTCACTGCTACATAGAGCATTATGATCTCAGATAGATATAACAGAAATATAGATAGATATAAAAATAAAGATAGATATAAAGAAATGCAGTATAATATTTCACTATGGGAACACAGTACATTCTGCATCCCAAAATACATCTGCTTTGGGCTGCAAAATGCCACTGT
This sequence comes from Sialia sialis, assembly GCA_009812075.1. Lineage (NCBI taxonomy): Eukaryota > Metazoa > Chordata > Aves > Passeriformes > Turdidae > Sialia > Sialia sialis. The sequence continues at coordinate 3,615,350 of VRYO01000116.1, read as the reverse complement.
CCAGGGAGATAAATAGAAAACTCTACATCCAGGTGCCTCTTAGGACTGAGTGTGATTGGCAGCACAGGTGAGGGACCTGGCAATGTGGGGTGTGAATTAATCATGGGATCATAGGAAGGCTGGGGCTGGAAGGGACGTTAAAAATTAACCAGTTCCACCCCATCCATGGGCAGGGTCACCTTCCAATGTCCCAGATTCCTTCAAACCCCATCCAACCTGGCCTTGGGCACTGCCAGGGATCCAGGGACAACCACAGATGCTCTGGGCACCCTGGGCCAGGCCTTGCCCACTCTCACAAGGAACAATTCCTGCCTAAAATCCAATCTAAACCTGGTCTCTGCCAGCTTGAATTAACAATTAGCATAGATGGACATTGCCTCAGATTCCAGACATCCCCCAAACTGGGCTGCACTGAGCATGGAAAGCTTGACCCAAGTTTGGTCTGACCTGCTAATAAAAAAAGGATCAAAGCCAAAATGTTCAGCTGCAAATCTGAACCTTCCTGGTGCTTCAAGAGCTGGGCTGGGTGTTACTGTAAGATGTCCCCTCAGTCACAGCCAGCAAAGAGCAGCCCAGAGGGTGGCCAGGAGACAGAACATCACCTGCACGTCCCCACCTCTTCTTCCAGAAGCCAGATAAGAAACACAGACAAATAAACTCATGCCTTGGGGACAAAGGACATCTAGAACAAAAAAAACCATGAGGAAGCCTGGACCTCTTTCAGATTTGCAGTGTGATGTCCAAAAAGCCCATTTGTGCTGCCTAATACCTGCATCTTTAGACTTGTTTAAGCCTCAGGGGCTGTCTGGAAGTCTGTGGAGTCCAAGCAACTTCACAACAGACTGTTTCACACAGAGCCTTTCATCCCAAGCCCTTTCCACTTTTGTGACCCAGCTGTGTCTCCAGATGAATTTGTTCTTGGCTTCAGCAGCTGCTCAGCGTGTTGTAAAATCAGCCTGCTTGTTTAAGAAACCTCATGGAAAGTTAAGAACTCAGCAATACACTCTGCACTTCAAAACGCCACTCTGGGTTGATTTCTATTTTGATAGCTTTGAAATGGGGATAAAGAAACCTTGAAATTCCCAATATTGGGCTGAGTGGGAGGGGTGGGGCTCTGTGGGGGCAGAGGACATGGTCACTGTGAGCCCACTTCACTCTGTGATTTTACACCACTTCAGATCTGCCACTGTGTCTGCTGCACTTTGCTTCCCAGCAGCTTCAGCTCTGGGAGCTATAACCACAGTTTGAAGGCTTTCAAGCAGAGTTATTCTGATACTTTCACAAGAGGAAAGTGTCTCAAGCACTCACCCCCTCTAAAGCAAACCCAAAGTATTTGCAGCCCACCCTGTGGGTTTGGTGAATTTTTCCCTGTAGCTGCATCTTTCCACTGTGTATCTGTGCCTGTAGCAATAAAAGCAAGGCAATAATTTACCTCCCATGGTTGTTGTACAACTGGATTTTTATCCCAGTGTCTTATCTTCTCCATTCAGAGCCAATGTATCTTATTACTTTGCAGCAAACATGGTCAGAGATGAAGGATTCTCTCATATATTTCCCTTCCTATTAAACCACAAGGCTTTATCCTTCCCTTGCATTCTTCAGTCTCAGGTTTTATTGTTCCTATCTCTGTCATATGTGATTCTGGCTTTCATGTGAACATGAATATGTGCATTTATCTACTTATCCCCTTTATCACAGCCAAACAAGATTGGGGCCACTTTAAAGTACCTGGCCACTGAATGCTGCTTCATCAGATATTCACAGCAATAACCTTGCCACACAGACTTGGAGTTATGCAGATTCCAGAATAAAGCATTTTAAAAGACTTTCTATATTTCCACACATTCTCTTTACTCGTTTCATACATGAGTATGTCACACCAGGGAAAAAATAAATACCTAGAAGGGTCATTTTTTCATCTTAGAAGGATCTGACTGGGCCAAACCTTACCCACAGGGAAAGAGACCCCAAGGACAAAACTTGGGCAGGACTTGGCAGGACATTTTTGAGGCTCTGGGACTGTCTAAACTGAATCTTATTCTCGTCCCCATATCAGCAAAACACAGCCCTGCTGCAGGTAAAGGATTAAAATTCTTGATCGTTCAGTAACACAGTTAATTATTTACCCCCCTATCTTCTCCCTTCAGCGCTCAATTTTTAATTTTTTTTTTTTTTTATCATGGTAAAGGGTTGGGCTTGCTGCAGCCACAGTGAGCATCATTTCTATCCTGCTGAGGGAGAAATGGGGGTCAGAAAAATAATCAGAGTTCTGAAAAACATTTAAGTTGTAATAGTTCACCTTTTTAATTTGTACTTTGAGGATGGAATGGAAGAGAAGCCAGAAAGATCAGGGTCCCTGAAGGATTAGTACCTGATTTGAGTTTAAAGGAGCAATCACATCACCTAATTTAGTCTCCTAATGTCAGAGGCTGCATTTCTCTGGATAATCAGTGAAACAAAGATGATTCCAGAGGGAGACTCAAGCTGTGCTTCGAATACAGAACTCATAAGCGCTGCCCATCCTTGTCCTGTTCAAATTTTTGTTTCTTTTTCACCGTGGTCCATCTCCCTTTCTGCTGTCCAGGAGGGAGCTGGGGCCCATTTCAGGCAGGAGCTGCTCAGGACAGGCAGCAGGCAGGGATGGGTGTGCATCACTGACACTCCCAGCCTCACACTGGTCCCTTCCAGCTCATCTGAGGTGAGCAGCGGCTGGAGCCATGACAGAGAAGAGCCACCAGAGCAAAAAGCAAAATCAAAAATGCAAATCCCACTGCACAGAGGAGAACTCAGAGTTCTCCCATGGATGCAGCATTCCCTGAGTCCACCTTGATGTGGCTTCTTCACAGTTGTCCACCCACAGCCCAGCTGAGACGTGGGGTTGGGATAGTGGAAAAGGAAACCCAGTAGGGAGCATTGCTGGGTGAGATTTCCTATTCACACCTCTAATTAGTGTCAGTGGAGTCGTCAGTGGTGTAGTCACATTAATTACATGTGAATGACAGCTGCAACAGCTTTGAGAATGAGCACAGCTTCACTAGAGTGCCAAACAGGACAGGTCTTCGACATAACACAGAGCTGAATGTATGAAGAAAAAAAATTTAATTTAATTATTTCAATATTAAGATAGATTATATTGCAGTAGCAATAGGCAAGACTACACAAAAATAAAAGTGGGAAACACACTCTAGGAATAATTAGTGCAATGCTTGTGGTAATTACAATAGTTTCCTGGAAGAAGAAGCTATAAATATTTCCATGGTGGGCATTAGGCCTTCCAAAACCTTGGGAAGGCACCACCTGTTCCTCTGGTCATGGCTGCAAGAGAGTCTTGGGACAACAAATGAACCACTCATGGTGGGAGCTGCACAACCCTGCCATGACCTGGGGACCTGAGGATGCTCCACATCTCTGTGCAAAGACCATGGAGCCCACAGATGGAGAGTGTCCAAAGGGTGATTTAAACCATGCATGGTCATCTCAGGGAGCCTTGGTTGTGCCTGTGGTTGGGTGGAAAGGTCTGGCTGGACAAACATTGAGTCAGAGGAGTCACACAGCCATGAGGATGAGGATGAGGATAAGGATGAGGATGAGCCTTGTCAGAGGGTTCCTGGCCAGGCAGTGTGGGGCTGGGGGAGCAGCACAGGCAGACAGGGCCCTGGTGCCTCCATCACAGCAGCACACAGCCATTCAATTCGACAATTAGCCATTTGATTTGAGAATTAGCCATTCAATTCGAGAAGCACTGGGGTTGGAAAACACCTCCAAGACCATCAAGTCCGGCCATTAACCAGCACCACCACAACATGCTGCAGCATCTCTGTCCAGCCAAGCCAACTACAGAGATTTGGAAAGATCCATTGCTGGCAGGGCAGGTAAGTCTGAAGGGTTGTCCTTTTGCTGGCTCCTGACTGAAAGAGGTCTATTTCCACTTAATGTCTCCATCCGAAAAAAAAACCCAAACCAAACAAATCCCAAAGGGTGGAGATCAAAAACTTGCAACAAACAGCATTCTGCCACTGCATGTTAACAACACTGAGAATTTAAGTTTTTTTCCCCTCCCATTAAGAGACATTTTCCTGGCTGTTAATATCCCCATACTCCTATGCAGGAGTGCATTGCCTCCAGCACGGGAAGGCTGACAAGCAGCAAGAGATGTGTAGCTCCCCGATGGTTAAATCTATAGGAAACCTCTGGTGTTTAATGAAACCCCTATGGAGACCTCAATATTAGCCATGGTTTAATGCTCCATAATGGCAGTGAATAATTTATCTATGAGCAACAGCAGCTCCTGGTTGTCTGTGCATTAGGAGTTATTTATGAGGTAATTTTAGCAGTTTCACACTGGCTGGTCATTATGTCACTGAGGGCTGGCTGTGGCACTTGTAGCCAGGGAGGAGAGAAATCCATCCCTGTCAGTGGCTGAGGAGTAAACAGTGACAGGGGAGCACTTGCAGGGGTGTGTGCACAGCTGGGAAAGGACAGCAGAGGGAACAGCTCGACAAGAACCTGCTGAGATCTCTGCACAGAGCCCACTGCTGAGCCCAGTGCCACCAGCTCTGCCCCAAGGACCCCCCTGCAGCTCTCATCTTCCTCTTCCTGTGTCCAATGGCACCTCCATCTCCCTGTGCCTAATTCCAACAGCCGTGCTGTAGAAGGCGTTAGAGAGTGACGGGAGTGTAGGGAACAGCCCACTGGAGAGCTGGGCTGCCAAAGCACAGCCCCACAGTCAGATCTGCTGTGCTCCAGTGAAGGAACATCTGCTGCAGTGTCTCACAGCAGTGAACAGTCACAAGCTGGCCAAACAGAGCTAATTCCTCCAGGTAATTCCTGCCCTTTCTGGAGCACACAGAACACTGTCCACCCACCTGGCTCCCATTCCATCTCCAGATGTGTGCTGCCCAAAGGCTGTGGGACCAGAAACCGTGGTCAGAGGAAGCTGAGGGCATGGCCATAAACCTGGAGCACAGGCTGTCATTGCAGTGTGACAGCACAGGACACTGCAGAGGGGGGTGACAAAACAGACAAGTGCAGAGGCAATGGGGCAGCCAAGCTGGGACAAGGAGGATGGAGAAGGGGGTGCAGCCAACAACTGGACAGAAGGGACAACGAAAATGGGACACTTGGGAGTGAAGCAGGAAGTGATTAACCATAGAATTGTGAAATCTATAGAATAGAAAGAGCAAAAACAAAAATAAAAACCAGCAGGAGGTGCCACAGATGAGCACTGTTGTGGGGCTGGGATGTCAGTGACCTGTTCAGGGTGAGGGCCCTGCTGCCCGGCACAATCTCACTATGTGCCACTGACACTCTGGCTTTGGCAAGGCAGCAAATTTCAATGAATATTGAAAGCAAACATGTTAACAACCCAGAGCAGGACTGAGGTTAGAAGTAAGAAATGAACAAGAAGTTGGAAAGAAGGGGCAGAATTTGAAAGCTGCTAGTAGCTGTGGTAGCAAAACAAGGAGGTTTCTTAATTGAGATTTGTTGCTTTTGTGTTGGTTTCTTTAAAACATTTCTTACAGAAAACCAACAGCAGCACTTGAGAAAGGGGGCAGATGAAAGCAGACTGCTCCTTTGCTCCAAAGCTGCAGGATCCTCCTCCAGCAGTGCCCCTAAGGCTCAGAGCCTGGCTCAGCTCTCTCCACTGGCAGCCCTCCCTGCAAAGCCCTGCTCAGCCAAACCTGCCAGCTGCATCACGTCAGGAGTGCTGCTCTTTTAGGGAGCTTCAAGTCACAACTTGTCCTCAGTTTGTTCTCCAAGCCAGAACTGACTCTTCCTCTTTCTCCCTATCTCCCAGAGCTCTGCAGGTTGAGCTAAACCCAATGGCAGATGTGCTGCTGCACAAAACTGCCAAGCAGATGTGCTCAGTGAGAAGGTCCTGCAGCTAAACTGTTTTATCAGACTGGAAGTTCACATCAGGAGGATTTACTGGAGGAGAACGTAACTCAGCTGTGCATATGGGTTTGCTGAAGCCAGTTAAAACACATTTGCTTATCACAAGGAGCATCATCTGGCTGCTGGACTGAGCTCAACAGAAGTGCTAAAAATAAACCTTGTTTCCACTGTCCTTTTCTGCACATGAAAACTTCCATCACTGTAGAGTTCTGCACAAGGTGTCTCCTTGCCATTTGCCCCATTCCCAGTGCATCTTGCCAGGTGTGTGCTGTGGAAAAACTTCTGAAACTTCAAGACTTTATTCCAGTGTAAAGGCTCTCATCCTTCTTCAAACAACAGAAGACATCCTTAGCACTCCTAAAATAATCCTTTTTCCATAGCCCTATTCACAGGAACAGCTCAGACACTTCTGCTGAGTCCTTAGAAAGGGGACAGACTAAGACAGGTACCCAGCACAGAAAATTTCAGCTTAAGCTGTTTGTTTAAAAGAGGACAAAAGGATTTTTAATGGGCAGTGCTGGGCCAGCACAATTTTGCATTGTGGCTCTGGTGCATATCCAAGCTGGCCGATATCTGGGCTCAGGGAAGAACTCCTTAACATGCAAATAGTTCTGTGAGCCAGAAAATATACTGCAAATATCAGGGGGGAAAGTAAAATGCTATTTTAGATAGCAGATCTGCAGGAAAAATCTCAGAGATTTCTGCATTTACTCAGCAGATCAATACCTCTAAACTGAATCCATAAACTTCCCAGAGAAAACCCCTCCTGATACACCACGCTATCACTTTTTACCTTTTTTTTTTGCTGTATCACAAATCTGCCATAGATATTGGTTGAAAAGTCATAATGCCGTGACAATACCAGCTCCAGATTCCCAAAGGATTTTTCTGAAATTACTCTCCATTCTTTCAATGAGAAATGAACCTGCACAACAGCTTCCAGCTAAACTCTTCACTTTCTATTAATTTACATTACCTGGCCAGAGGCAGGCCAGTGCAGAGTGGACAAGTCCATTTTGCCACTCACCTGAGCCCCCTCAGCCTTCTCACACTGAATCACTCAGCATTGTGTATTAATTACACTGCTCCATCCTTTGCCCCAGTCTGGATATTCTTTATTAAAAGCCCTCCCACCGTATTTTCTACAGGCAGCCTTTAGTCACACAGCTCCCAATTGTCTAATGCTGTGTATGAGCCTCTCCCCAGACCTGGTGTCTGTGAAGCAGCAGAGAATCTCAGACTTTCCTACCCCACCTGTATCAAAGCTGGACTTTGCCATTTACAAACCCTGACCTGGGACTGAGCACATTTTCACCCAACACAAGGAGCTTCTAGAAACCAGCAAGACTCTGCTGGTACACAGGTGCCTTCACAGAGAGTACAGTAATTTCACACTCATAAGCCACACCTGGTTACAAACCGCACTTCCAGGTAGCTGGGAAGACCACGGACTTTGTCCATAAATAAGCCACACTGCGTGAAAAGCCATACTTCTTTTTTTGAAGCGAGGATCCATGTGTAACAAAGTAACGAGTTAGTAACAGAATCATGCGATCGTGGGGTTTGCTGTCAGGTGCTCAATTTGCAAACAGTTTTCACAGAGCAGCGAAGCCTTTAAATGCAGCCCCAGGCACCCTCCCCATGCCACAGGCCCAGCACTTCTGCCCCCGGCGCTGGCTGTCATGGCTCCCCACCGGCTTGGTAGCAGTTGCGGCCCCGCCACCCGCCTGCCCCACTTGGCAGCAGCCCTGCCGCCCACTCGCCCCACGAAGCCTGCTCCCCACCCACCCTCTGCCCACCCGGCCGCGGCTCCGTGGCAGCTCCCCAGCCAGCTGGCTCACTCTTCTGGATTGGCATTTAGCCGGAATTTGTCCATAAATAATCCGCACCTGCTGATTAGCCACACTTCCGGAATCAGCTCGGTTCTTCAGTGAAATAGGTGCAGCTTATCAGTGTGAAATTACTGTACATTATTTTATCTGATTTTACCCAGAGAGGGTAAAAGGCTGAGTCACCTTCCTTTTTCACTGCTTCAGAGAGGAAAACTTGGCTCAAGAAGCAATGAAAAAGCCCAAAAGCAAAACCCTTCAACACACAAACCTTTGCTTCACCATCCTTTTCCCTTTCCTGAACACCAAACTGAACAGATGTAGCTGGGAGAGTCACTTCCATCTCTCTCCATATTTTTGGCAGTGCGTTAACACCTCTCTCCTTCCGTTCTTGTGGGCTTTGTGCTCAGATTCCAGGTAGCACCAGGCAGCAAGGGAGCGCATCCAGCAGCGCTGTGCTGACGTCAGGGCTGGGATGGGAGGGATGGCATTTGCACAGGGCTCTGCTTGACAGCAGATACCTGCAACAGACTTGTACTGGGAAGAAAAGTAATTTCCTGACATTTTCAAATCAAGAGTATTCAGAAACAAGGTTGGAACAATTGCACACTGCTGGGAAGATTTAACCTTGGAGTGGGTTCAGCAAACTCCATTTTGTTCTGGTTTTTTTCCTGTGATAGCACAAACAATAGGTCTCTAATACTTTTAAATATTTTTAAGCGGTTAGAGAGAAGTTGTCACTCTAGTTGGAATTTCAATATATGTAACTGCAGTGACTCACACTGTGGAAATTATTTATTTGCACCTTTAAACTGGGTACTTTTACAGGGCTGACTGCTACTGAAATCAATGGAGATGCTTCGGTGCATTTAAACATTTCCCCATCTGCCTCTGTAAGTCTTCTGGTTTTACAACATTCCTTAAAATCAGGGATTTGACTGCCTTTCTGGCAAGCTACAGACAGGAATAAGTGAGAACTAAAGTACATTCATGCAATAAAGCACAGATGCTCACTGAACATTTGGAGGGGGAATGAACTGTGTCAGCTTTATTGAGGCTCTTGTGGACCAGGGTCACAAGGTCCATTCAGCCCTGCTGTGCTGCTGCCCAAGCTCCCCAGAGGTGACACAACTCACCTGGGGTGTGCCCAGGGCAGTGACAACCAGGAAAACTTGTGTGACACCTTCCTGTCCCAGCTCCAAACTGCTGCAGCTAAATTGGAGACAAATTCTGTATACTTAGAAACCCTCAGATTAATCTCCAGGCACTCATGGAATGGGGGAAATTGTAGGAAATCAATGTCAACCCACCCTCCCTCCTCTTGTTTCATGGATCTCCATGTCCTCCTCTGCTATTTCTTTTTCAGAATGTCATAAATAATGTGTAATAGTGGTACAAACCATCAACCTATTTAAAAACAAGATATTACGTTTTTTTAAATCTACAGCAACTGCAACAACCCCCTACAGAGTAACATTTGTATAAACTGTTGATGAAAAGGAACTTTTATGGGAAGTACAGGAGGAGAAAAATCAGTATATTCCCAACTAATCAGATGAAAACAGTAACTACTATGTAATTATTGCAAGAAAGTTGTTCCATCTGTACTCAGGCAAAACTTAGCAGCATCCCTGCTATTTAAATCTGCAATTTGTCCTTGCTACAGATACAAAATATAACCATGACACAAGAACAAATGAGAAATGATGCCTTGGGGGAGAATAAGTTTAGGCTGGAAATTAGAAGGATTCCAGCAGTAAAAGGAATTAGGTATTTGAGCATCCTTCAGCTTGGAGTAGGAAGAATAAAAAAGCCTAGGTGGTTTTGTCTAGTGTGTCATTAACTTCACCTGATCCAACACAAAAAAGATTTGCAGCTGGCTGTAGAAATTGGAGCGAAAGCCACGAGTCCATCTGAGCTGCTTGTGAATCCAAATCAATGTGTGGGCTCGTCCAAGGAGCCGAGGGAGGTCTCCAAAGAGCCCTTTTGGGCAGGTGTCTGCATAGCTCAGACCCCGAGCTGCGGCTGCTGCTGGCAGCAGAGCTGGCCAGGAGCCAGGGGTGTGCTCCCATGGCACTGCTGATCCCAGGGAAGCACAGGAAAGGCTCAGCCAGGCTCTCAGCCAAGGTGTGCACACCTGAGAGAGTCCAAGCTGACATTACCTGCACCAGGAAAACTGAGCTTTCCTTTCCAAGGCTGCCAGCGTTCGCTTTTGTGAGAGTGACACTTGGAGAGGAAAAAAGAGTTTTTGTTGTTGACCTTCACAACAGGAGGCAGAAACCTATGTCCAACAAAATAATGTGCAATGCCTTTTAAGCTCTGTGTGTGTGTGTTGATTGCAGGTTGGATTTTTAGTGGTTATTATGTATTTTTTTGAGCTCTGGAGTAGTTCCAAGTTCCATGAAAGCTACCTCCAGCTGAGGCACAAAAAAATCAGCGCAAAGAAGCAGAGAGTAATTCTGTTGTGTGATTATTTGACCTTGACCCTCTAATTGGAATGGAGAAAAGGCCACTGCAAAAGCCTTTGAGCTCATGCAGTTTGCAGGGACCCAGCAGGATGCAAGACACTCCTTGCCAAAGCGCAGCCATGTGGCTAAATAACAATCAAAATAGTTAATATTTGCTGTGACAAACATGGGGAAGGCAGCTTGTGATGCAGGAGGGTGAGAGCAGTGTGGGGATTGCTCCACTGCTGCTTCTGATTGAAGCAGTTTAGCAATTAACATTATTTCTAATCACTGCTCTTGTAGATCTGACCTGGCAGAAGGAAGAGAGATTCCCCACCTGAGAGATCCCAGCCAAAGGCAGGAGGAAATCCAAATGACAGGTGGGGGTGAAGAAGGTGCCATGATGGCCATGTGAACCTGCACCTCAGAAACAGGATGGATTAATAAATTGATTAATAAAGTGCTGTTCTGAGACAGGGAGGGACATGGAGGTTGCCAAAGAAGGTTAAGAGGATGCATCAGTTATAGAGAACAGTTTTAATTTAACACCTTTATCAGGATAGGCTTTTGAGAAGCATCAACTGGAAACATTGACAGCAAACAAAGAGCAAGAGGACCACATGAAATGTGTTTGGCTCTATTGTGCCCACTGGCTTCAGGGATTTGGATTAAATTCTTTCCTGATGGGACAGCAGACCAGGCTGGCATATAATGCCCACTCTGACTATAAAAACACAAAGGATCGTTACTCTTGCTATGCAGCATTCCAGCATTGCAATTACTTGACAACTTTATGTCCCCTATGCCCCTCAGTTTGTTTTGCTGTTTGCTAGCTAGAGCACCAGCTTCTGCAATTTCACTCACTTTCAGTCAGCACCACATTGCTGTCCTACCCCTCTGTGTATGGGCAGGGTATTGCTGCCTCCAGACCAAAAACAAACCTCACAAACCAAAAGAACCCCACACAGCCAGCCCCCAAATCCCTGAGGCCCCCATTCATCATCAGCACTTCATTCTCAGGACAAGGCTCACACCATGGAGCTGCTTCTCCATCTGGAAAGCAGCACAGCATTTGCCTCATGTTTTGTTTTCTTCAGTGACAGTTTTATTACAGGAAGAAAAATTAATATTTGTATTTGCAGCACTTGGCATGCCACTTGTGAGGTAGGGAAAAAAGATAAAAGTTGCATCAGAACTGGCTCAGCTACAGACCAAGCCATCCCTCTTTCCTCTCCCACAGCCTCCTTTCCTGCCCCCTCATTCCTCCTGTGACTTAACTTTTGATTTCTCTTATCTGCCAGTGTTTCACATAGGAAAAAAAATTATCTGGGAAGACTTTTAGCCATCTTCAGCTGGGCTCTGCTGTGCCAGGCACTACCAACAAAGTTCTGCTCTTTAGATGTGACTGGTAAAAACTCTCGTGTTTTGAGACACAGAATTTATGGTGTGGGATTTTTAGAAGCTGCTCAATCTACTCTTTCTGGAACCATGGAGGAGAAATCCATATCTGAATACCTGTAAAGTTCTGTTAAGTAACCAATCCCTTTAGGAATTTGATGCCATGTGTAGATGGTTTCAGGTAGGTGGTGGTGAGTGCTACCTCCAATAAACACAAGAGCAAAATTTTAAAAATCCCAAGTAAAGATCTCTGCAAAGCTGTCACAGCACTGTCCCCTTGAGTATCTGAGCTGGCACACCCAGGTGTAATCCCAGCAGGAGCACACAAAACCCTGCATCTGAAAACACCCCAGGACCTGTTGATCAGAGGAGCTGCATCCCCAAAATGCCATGGCACAGCCCCTCCCTGGCAGCAGAAGCAGACTCAGAGGTTCCCAATCACTTGCAAAGACAAAGAGTTCAAGCTGCAGGACTTGAAATTGTTCAGATTTTTTACAGGGTCTGAAAGAAATTAGACACCTTGCTTTTTATAACAGTTCTTTACACTGCCAACATACTTTGAAACACTCTCACAAAACTTTACGTAGTACCACTTTGATTAAAAAAAAAAAAACCAGATATATGCACAACGATCTTTAACTCCCTTGCCTCCACAAATCTTTAAGCTCCTGCTGGAATTTGCAGTACCACTATAGTTATCAGCCTGTGAGGGGGCTCAGCAACAGAGAAAACAGAGCTAAGCCTTAAAAGAAGGGGTTTTCATGACTGAAGAAATAACATCTCTTTCCATGCTCAGTGTAAATAATGCTGGGTTCAATGGGGACCCCTTGGGAGGGGAATCAATCCCACCCACAGGAAATAAAGTGGTGCCATTTGTATGCTAAAAGAAGAGCAGCACAAGCCAGTTACAGTAATGACCCATAAAAGTGAAATCACAGGAGCAGGGCTCTGTCTCTGCAATTTATACCTCTCCACTGGTAAATAATGGGGACTCTTGCTGTTTTTCTCTTTCCTGTACAAGAGTTCCCATCATCTGAGCCAGAATTGAAAATGCAAAGCAAAACAGATGTTTGACAGAGCCCTGGAACTGCAACTCTCTGCACCTCAAAGGGAAAGGAAACAGTTTGCATTTCAGACCTGTGTATGCAATGCTAAATGGGAACTTGTTAAAAGGTCACCAGCCTTCACCAGTGCCGAGACACAGAAGTGTCACCCAGTGCTCAGTTCAGTGCCAGAAATGTGTTAACATCCCAGGCAGATCTCAGCTCAAATGCCACTTTCTCAGCTGGAGTTTGGACAGCAGTTACAGCCCCTCTCTGCTTTCCATGCTGGCTTTGTGGAGATCCTCCCCCAGGGGAACATCCTGCCCTGCATATGGACAAGGAAAGAGTCTGGGGGTGTTTTCCTATCCGGCATTTGAACCTCCACAGCTCTGCACATCTGCTCCTGTAACATCTCCATGGCTTTCCATCCTGGGAAACACCAGCACAGGGTGCCCAGAGCAGCTGTGGCTGCCCCTGCATCCCTGTCAGTGTCCCAGGCCAGGCTGGACAGGGCTTGGAGCAGCCTGGGATAGGGGAAGGTGTCCCTGCCCAGGGCAGGGGATTTGGAACAGGAGCACCTTTAAGGTGCCTGCAGCCCAAACCATTCTGGGATCCAAAAGGAGGAGCAGGGAACAGCAGAGGAGACACCTGAGGGGTGGAGGGAGGACAGGCTGCCCTGCACGAGGGGCTGAAGGACCAGGGAGAGACAAGCTGGTCAAGCACACATCCCAGGAGAGGGGAGAAAGAGTCAAGGCTGGACAAAGACAGCAAGGGGTAAAGCCAAGCTTACCAGAGCACAGCCCTGCTGGGGAAAGGAGAGATTAACAGTCTGAGTTTAAATACAGCTCCCAGCCAAGGGCTGTGTGGGAACCCAGGACATCCCTCTGGCTGCCTTGGATGGTTCAAGACCCAGGCAGGAGGCTCAGAAGCCTTGGCACAGAGCCCAAGACCCCTGTGCCTCTGATTTCAACCCACGGGAAAAATTGCCACCTTTGCATGAAGAGTTACAAGTCACAAAAAATAAGTAGAGTATAAGTTAGTTTGTCACAAGGTGAGAAAGTAGGTTTTTAAGATTTTTTAGAATAGAGGTTTGGGATCAAGATGGAGGAATTTGGGGGTGTTCTGTCCTTCTTTCTCCTTCTTCTTGGCATCCATCTTCTGGGTGATGGTGGCACTTTTGGATTGGTTTAGAGTAGAACTGGACTGTACAACACAGTTGATAGGTATTGGAAGATAACTGTAAATAATGTTCAATAGTTTGTAATATAAAAAGACAACACCACCCTTGGGGTGAGCAGTGTGCCTGGGACTGACCTGCTGAACGGACCTTGGCTGGGCAGGGAAAGAATTTGTTAGACAAGATAAAATAAACAACTCTGGAAACTGCAGAAGACAACTCCTGACTCCTCCTTCGGTTCTCGGGCTGGGCAACAGAGACTTTTAAATAACACAGGTGCTGTCTCAAGCTCCTGAGACACTCCTGACAGGGCTTGAAGTCCAGCTGAAGCCCAGCAGGATAGTCAGAGCCTGTTAGAGCCCTGACAATAGCAACCCCAACATGTTTGCATTACTCTAATATCCCAGTCCTGGTGCTGGAGGAATTTGCATTTTGTTTCTGCATCTCTCTGGAGGATCAGAATTATTCTCTGCATTATGTGAAGGAAAATGTGGGTCCCTGAGACATAAATCTCTGCTGTAGGATTTTCTCTGTGCACTGCACAGTTCAGGAGTAGGACCTGTGCTGGTCCATGGACACTCCTGCTTTACTTTTGGCTGGCCTGACCAGCTCAGTCTGACACAGATTCTTCTCAAGGCTGCTTGCTCAAGCAAACCCAGCTGGCTTTTATTCTTCATGTCTTTTCGCAGTCCTGGAAGAAAACTGAAACTCCCTCTTTTTGTAGCCCAGAGCTGACCAGTGAGCTACAGAGTACAGGTCCACAGCAAACCCATCACTATTTCCTTGCAGAAACTTCTTCTCTGTGTTGACCTTAATTTGTACCACACTGGTCAGTACACAGAAAAAGCTGCAGGGAGGTGATGGGAGCAAGGTGAAAAAGCTGGCCCAGAAAGAGTACAGTAATTTCGCAGCTATAAGGCACACTGGATCATAAGGTGCACTTTCGGGCTGTCGGCAGTTTTCCGAACTCTGTCCACATATAAGGTGCAGTGGACTACAAGGTGCATTCTTTTTTTGCAGCGAGGATCCATGCACAACAAAGTAACGAATTAGTAACGGAATGGCACGATCACGGGGTTTACTGGCAGCTGCTCAATTTTCAGACATTTTTCACGGATCGGCGCAGCCTTTAAATGCAGCCCCAGGCACCCTCCCTGTGCCGTGGGCCCCAGCACTCCCGCTCGACCCTGGCTCTGGCTGCCACAGCTCTCATGGCTCGCACTTCCAGGTTGGAAAATTTCCAAACTTTGTCCATATATAAAGTGCACCAGATTATAAGGCGCACTTCCGGGTTTCAATCAAAATTTTAGTCAAAAAGGTGCGCCTTATAGTTGTGAAATTACTGTACTTGTACCCTGATCAGCAGCGTGTAGCTGCTGTGGAAGCCCCTGCAGGCCTTGGGAACAGAACACCCATCCCAGGCAGGCATCATGGCACCAGTAGGATCAGACAGTGTGGAACAACAGGGCTCATGTTCAGGGAGCCTGGGTGTCTGGGGATGGGGTCTGGGGTGTCTGGGGATGGGATCTGGGGTCTCTGGTCATGTTAAGGCACACACAGCTTTGTGACATCCATTGGGGGATAGAAGTGAAGTCTCCACCTGATGCTGGAGCTCATGTGAAGCCAGGAAAAATAGAATCAACATCAGTTCTGGGGTGGATGAGCAGCTGCTGCAGGGGGAAGTGGTTTCCCAAATAGTGTCACTTCACTCATGGGGGCTTGTTACACAGTCATCAATTAATCAGACTCAGCCAAATCACTTAAACACCCCCATGAAGCTCCAAGTCTGACACAGAGCCCTTGTGGATCTAAAATAAGCATCACAAAATTGTTGTTGTTTTTTTTTTTCCTGAAGATTTTTCATAAGTAACCAAAGAGCACAATGAAATTATAAAACTGAAACAAAAATATGCCCAAGAGACATTTTCATGTTTACCTTATGTGCATTAAAATATATAATGAGGCTTTATGATATAGGCTGCACTTCTCCTGCAGACATTCACGATGTGTAATAGGGCTCATTTGAATTGGAGAAAAGAAAAGGCTTGGAATCACTCTAGACATAATCTTGGAGCAATTCCAGTAAATTCAATTTATTTTGGACTGTGCATGTGGGTCTGACTGAGCCTTGGAAGGTTTTGGAGGATTTTTGGAACCTCTGTGTTTGACTTTTATCTCTCTTACACAAGTGGGAACCTGAAACACTTGGATTTAGATGACGAGATTCACTTCAGCTTTATATCTGGATACATTAAGCAGAATCATACTTTGGCTTCATCCCTACATGTTTTCCTTTTTTCCAGTGCAGATAGAGAGGGAAAGACAATGTTACAGCTCTTCATAGCTATTGTATCCAAATGACATTTATGTTCAAAAAATATTTTTTTTAAAAATAGGATCAAATAGCAACTTTTAACTTAAGTGTCTCATTTAAGTCATTAAGGTCTTGGAGCACAGGATGAAACTGCCTTCCAGTGACCACAAAGACTTTGAACTGGAGACAGTCACATTTTCCACTTAACTTTTCCCAAAGAAGTCTGTTTCCTCAGCTTTGTGGCAGTCCCAGCTCTCTGTCACGTGGCAGGGCTTTTTCTTTTATCTAAATAATGATACAGAGAGGCAAAGCAGGAGTGTGACTCCTGCATCCTGGGGTACCAGGAGATGTGGAGCTGGTTATATCCTCACCCAGGGTGGCATCAGCCTTCCCTGCTGGGTGCCAGCCACAGGGAATGGTGCCAAAATTCAGTGAGGTGCCCCAAGATCCAGCAGCAAGGACTATGAATTTTAACATGCTTGAGACTGTTTCATTAGAGATGGACTTTTTAAATAGAGATGCCAGGCAGGAGATGCAGTTATCAGCAGCTCAGCCTAAGTGAGCAGAAGTGGGGAGAGCTTGGGAGTGTTACTGCAGCCTAGTTTCTACAGAAAAAAAAAACTGAACAGGAGAGGTAGGAACTGATTAATTTTGTGTTTTTTAATTTTTTTTTACACTTTGACTCAGATAAAGAGGTTCTGCCTCCTTTTGCCAATCAAATAATTTCATCCCTAGAAGTTGACATATCTCAACCACAACATGGAAGCCAAGTCCATCAACACACCCATTAATGAATTAAAGTTAATTTTTCTTTGCTGGATGCAGTTTACAATTATTCTTGATCACTTGATAACAAGTTTGGGTGAAATGCTCCCCTTACAATGGTTATCCCAAAACACTCTCAGCTCCCTTTAGGGCAGCAGTTTCCTATAAACCTTCCATCAATAGCACAAATATAATTGCTTTCCCAGCAGGGATGCTGCTGGAGAGAGTTGGGTCTGTGTGAAGATGTGAATATATTGCCATGGTTAGGAAGCAAGGTGATTATGCAGAGCAGAGCTCTGTGCCTGTCTGGGAGTGCAGGCAGTGTGGAGATGAACCGAGCACAGGAGCCTTCCCTGGAACGTGACTGCCTTTCCCAAGAGAGTGAAAAATCTCTGCTGTCAGGAAAATGCTCACAGAGTGCTAAAGGAAAGTGGAATCTGAGCAGAAATTAAGGTTCAACCAGATTGCCCAGGCTGGATCCTTAGTTGGTATAAATCTGTGCCTACAGTGGATCTGACTGCAAGTCTACGCCAGGCTGGGCTCATCCATCCCGAGCTCGTTCTTTCCACGTGCACAGCAGCACAGAGGCTGGATGGATTTCTGCACAATCAGGAGCCATCCCATTATCATGCTGCCTGCAGACATGGCTCCAAAAATAAAGTGCTCTGTATATCTCAGAGCAGCCTGGAGTTGATGCAAGCAAAGGCTCCTTCCCAGGCCATGCTCACCCTCATGGACAAACCAGAGCTGGGACAGGTTTTATAGAACATATTTCATATTTCATATTTTATTTCTTCCTCCTCCACTCCCTCTCCCTCTACAAATATGCCTTGGTGGGATGAACACAGCAATGACAACTGCGGAAAGTGTGTAGTTGAAAAGTCAGTGGTACTTCAGGAAGAGACAGTGAGAGACAGAGCAAAGTGTGAGGAAGGGGTGGGTCTAAGGAGGCACAGAAATAACAGATTCATCTCAGCAGCTGTGCTTTGATAAAAAGTGACTTCCCAAAATTTTCCCTTTGCTGAGACACCAGTATTTCGTGCTGGTGGATGTGACAGCCCGCAGAAATGAGAGGGAAGGGGAACACCCCAGGAGCTGAGATGCCGAGCAGTGGCAGCCTGAGAGGTGTAAAGTGACTGCAAGATGCCAGCAGAGGAGAGGAGAGGAGATGGGCTGTGATCTGCTCTGTGATTGGAACACTTGCTCTGATGTGCAAGCACCTGCCAGTGGTGGCAGGGAACACCTGCTGCTCCTGGCAATTGCACACAGGAGGTGGCAGAGCAGGGTACGGGGAGGGAGCAGGCAGGAGGAGAGAGGGGCAGCTTTGCAGGCTGCTTCCAAGCAGGTGGACACCTCCTGCACACCTGTGGAGATCCACTTCACTGTTTGAAGTGAGATGTTTTGTGGAAATAGAGAAAGGGAGAGGTGGAAAAAACACTTCAAGGGTGTCTGGAGTTGTGGATGCACCAGCAGCAAACAGCAAGAGGGAACAGTAAATAACTTGAGTGAAGTTTGCCAGGAGCCCTGAGCTCTGCCTGGCCAGAGCTGGGGGCACACAAGCCCTCCTCAGAAAGGTTTCCCAGCAGCCAGGTTGTTTGAAAATGCTAGCCCTGGCCCTCCACAGGCCATCCTGGCCTTGGTGCATTGTCTGTGCATAGGCAGCACCTCCCTCCAAGTGGGGAGGGCACCATCAAGGGCATTCACTGAACCAGGAGAGACAAAACCTAAAGGGGGCAGTGGGGGATTGCAGAGTCCAGCTCAGGGCTCTGCCAGGGACCAGCCCAGTGGGAGAGAACTGGGACTGAGCTCGGGGGCCATAGCACCATCCCCTAGGGCTGCTACTGCCCAGTGTCCCACATGCTCCCACCTAGAAATTACTGGAACAAACCCTGGCTCCTCTCCTCCAAACAGGAGAGAAAATATCATTTTGACTCCCTGGTGACTGGCTCAAAAACATATAATTTTTAGAAAGCTTTCCAGGGTCAGTAAAGATGAGGCATTCAGAGAAGGGATTGAGGATGAAACCCTGGTGCCTCAAGGGTTAATGGAATCTTTGCACAGTGCTCTGGAGGGCCAGGATTTCATGCTGCATTTCCAGGGTGTGAAATAGTGTCTCATTATTTTCCTGATACAAACACCACAGCACACAGCTAACAGCAGCCAGAAAATGGTTCTTAGTGGATACTGACCATAAAGAAAAGCGAAATAAATACTTATTTTCCTTTAGGCATGCAGACAAGCCATAAGCATTCAGCCAGCTGAGGCTCCACTTGGCTCACAAATGTCAATGAACACACCATGCCCATTTGTTACCCAGTCACTGCCTTTGTTCTGAATTTCCTCTGCTCTGACTGACCACTGCACTCCCTCAGTCTGTGTTTCACTTTCACAGTGCTCCAGGGCACTCACCCAGATGGGACTCTCACTCTTGGCTGGATACAAATGAAAGAAACTTTAAATTCTTACCTGTTCAGGAATTTTAACATTATTTTCTGTGAGCAGGTCTGGAAAGTAACTCTGAACTGGCCAGAAAACTGAAAAAGAATTCAAACCTGACAGGGGCAACACTGCCCCATCCATCATGCAACCCAAGCTCTGCCCTAGTCTGAGATCCCTCTCCAGATTATCCAAGCTTCCTTCCTAACCAGTGTGGTCTCTGCCTCTGTCAGCCCCGTTTTGACATTTAGCATAAATAAATATCTGTAGATTGTCTTGTCCTCCTTTACAAATCCAAAATACCAAGAGTTATCACACAAGTCCATCCAGATTTAAATACAGTAATTTCACGCATATAAGGCACACCCTTTTGACTAAAATTTTGATTGAAACATGGAAGTGTGCCTTATAGGCTGGTGCACCTTATATATGGACAAAGTTTGGAAATTTGCCAACTCAGAAGTGTGAGTCGTGAGAGCTGCGCCAGCCAGCGCTGGGGGTGGGTGGGAGTGCTGGGGCCCACAGCACAGGGAGGGCGCCTGGGGCTGCATTTAAAGGCTGCGCCGATCAGTGAAAAATGTTTGCAAATTGAGCAGCTGCCAGTAAACCCCGCCATTGCGCCATTCCATTACTAATTGGTTCCTTTGTTGCACACGGATCCTCACTGCAAAAAAAAAGTGCGCCTTATAGTCCAGTGTGCCTTATATATGGATGAAGGATGGAAAGTTGCTGGCAGCCCGGAAGTGCACCTTATACTCCAGTGCACCTTACGTGCATGCAATTACTGTATTTTTTTAACACCCTGCTTCCTCTGGAAGATCTCTGAGTGCTGCTTTGGAGGGGAAAGGACCTACTTGTTCTCACTGCACCATTTCAGGGAGGTGTCATTAACCTCACTTCACCTGACACACCAAAGGAAGGACCAGTGGGAGTCTGAAGCAAAACAGCACAGAAACCTCAGTGCCACACTCTAGAATATATTCAATGGGATGTGCATTAATGCAAAATTAATGGGGATCCATCACTGTGCACTGGCATTTGCTAATAGTGCTTTATAAGCTAATAAATAATACACAACACTAAAACAAACATGATTTTGATAGCTGAAATCCCTTCTAGTGACAATAGCTTCTGCCAGTAGAGAATTTGGCTCTCTAATTCCAAACAAACACAATTAAAGTAATATAACAAAATAAGCAACTGACAGCTCAGCTTCTGAGATTGGACTGGCCTCATTTAAATATAGGTTGAGACTCAGTCAATGTGGTTGTTAAGGATTCCTTGTCCTGTGGTGCTCTCAGGATTAAAGGCAATGCAAAGGGAAGAAGGCAGGAGATAACAGAAAATGCAGGTTCCTGAGGGTCTGTGTGTGTTTTAGGCAAGCTCTAAACTTTATCATATTCCCACATTATCCCAATCCAGCCTGCCATGACCATTCCATGGGTGCAGGCATTCCCTGATTCCCAAAGAGAGCTCTCAGCTCCTCGTGTCCCCCTGCCTGAGCATCACCCAGAGCCCCTGGATGGTGGGGCAGCTCTTTGTGGGCTCTGCAGCTTCACAACCTTTCACCCCAACCTTTCACCCCAACCTTTCACCACAGCCTTGTCCTGTGCATGAGCACCTCCAGAGAACTGAAACAAGACCTCGACATTTCCAGCAACAAACGTCTTGCAAATGTACTGCATTTTTCCAAATGCACGGAGCAACATGCTTGATGTAGTTTCAAGACAGGAAAATCCTCAACAGGTTTTATTTTCAAATCCCAGCTCAAAAGGAAAAAACACCTTCTAAAAGGAGACTGCTGGAAGTTTTTTTCTGTTAGGGTGAGTTAAACAACATTCCTTTTTATCCACTTTCTTGGAGAATCAAAATCTTTTTACCTGAAATCTTTTGTAACCAAATCAGTGTAGACAGGCATCTGCTATAAAAAATTGCATCCAAAATACTTTGAATGTGGCAGAATCACAGGGATTTTGCAGTGAGATGTGTCTGGGGCTCAGTGACAGCAGCAACTCTGCATGAGGAAGTGCTGAACAGTGCATGGATATAGAAAGAAATAAAATTAAAGATTGATTTGATCAGTAATTTTAAAGGAGGGATGTGGTTGAGTCCAGAGTGATAAACAAATTAATTCAATACTTATTTACTACATTTTAAAAGCCAAATAAAGAAACTACATATGACATAGCCTTCAGCTGAGCCAGTCCCTGCCAATAAATAACAAAAATCTCTCTGTAAAAATTGTTCCCAAATTCAGGCACAAATTTCAGCCCAAAGATCAACTCCTGACACCTAAATAGGTGAACTGAGGAAAGAGATGTTTCCACTGATTGAAAAAGCACAGGAAGATAATACCCCTATTCTTCCATGGAGAGGGAAGAAGGGAAGACATGGAAGTGCTGGATGTGGGCTGGCGTGGCCCCAAAGAAGACCTGGCAGTGCTGGATGTAGGTTGGTGTGGCCCCAAAGACCTGGCAGTGCTGGATGTAGGTTGGTGTGGCCACAAAGACATGGCAGTGCTGGATGGGGGTTGGTGTGGCCCCAAAGACCAGGCAGTGCTGGAT
Organism: Sialia sialis; assembly: GCA_009812075.1. Taxonomy (NCBI): domain Eukaryota; kingdom Metazoa; phylum Chordata; class Aves; order Passeriformes; family Turdidae; genus Sialia; species Sialia sialis. The sequence continues at coordinate 3,593,482 of VRYO01000116.1, read as the reverse complement.
GGGGGTTGGTGTGGCCCCAAAGGGAGTCACAGCCCCCTCCAGCTCTCATTCCATGGCAATGCACAGCTGGCAGATGTTGTGAGTGCTGTAGCACACCCAGAGCTGTTGGGTTCATCCGTGTTCAAAGGGGAAGAGAAAGGTCAGAAATTTTTCAGGGAACAGCTGTGAATGTAAATGTTAAAAAAACAATCAGATGAAACCTTGAAAAGAAATTCTTCCCTATGAGGGTGCTGAGGCCCTGGCACAGGGTGCCCAGAGCAGCTGTGGCTGCCCCTGGATCCCTGGAAGTGTCCAAGGTTGGACACTGGGGCTTGGAGCAGCCTGGGACAGTGGAAGGTGTCCTTGCCCATGGCTGGGTTGAACAGCACTGAAATTTGAAAAATCCAGAATTTGCTCCTTATCTGCAAGGAATCTCTCAGGGACCATCAGCAGCCAGTGGTGTCCCATGACAAACACAGATATATGGCCCAGTTTGCTGACATGACCTTATTCAGTGAATATTTTATAATCCCAGCATTATTTGCACCACTCTTCCGGCTCTGACCTTAATAAATCCCACATCCCATATTTAAACCTACAGCTTATCAATCATCTTAAAGGTCTTTTGCAACCTAAATGATACCATGATAAATGCAGTCAAAGCTGAGCTACATCCCTGGACATGCTGCAATCTGGTCTCCTGGCATGGTCATCTTTAAATGAAAATTAAGCTTAACACTGTACATATTTTTCATGCACAATTATAGCACTGTCTTATGCAAAAAAAAAAATAAAAATCTGGTCTGGCAGCTCTGCCTCAAAGTAGCTGATGGTGGCTGTGCCTCAAAGTAGCTGATGGTGGTTAGATCTGAGCATAAAAGATAAAGCTAAAAGGCAGCTTGAAATCAGGAAAAAAAGAATTAAAAAAAAATCCTTCCGACAAGTGTCCACAGAACTCTCAAGATCCAACTCTGTCTAGAAATGCCAAACTGACTTAAATTGGAGGATCACATCATAATCCCATATAATTAATGTTTGTCCTCCTGCTGTAAACTGCCAGATTATCATTAGTTCATCTTTTGTATTTCCAAGAGAAACTCATTACTCTGGGAGTGAAACGTTAGGAAATTGTTTACAATTATGTTACCGAGAGCAGTAGGCTAATTCCATCTGCTAATTAGCCCCACTGACATAAGTATAGGTAGGGAGCTATAAATAATAGCAGCAATGTGTGCTGTGCTGGCACCCATCTCCAGGGCTGTGCAGCAGTGGCAGCTGCCCCCTCTGCTGGCCTCTTAATGGGATTTTACCCAAACCACACGAAAGGATCCTAAAACTCCTCCTTTGCTTGCACCAAAAGAGGAGTGAGCAGCAAGACAGGTATCTATTTCTAAGCTCCTTTCTGCATCATGCACCTTTGTGTGGCCACCAGCTGATGCTGTTCCAGCTGTTCTGGAATTGCTGGGAGAGAGCTGCTGCTGTGAAAGGTTTATTTTAGGAGACCGAGTTTTTGAGGGGAAAAAAAATCCTTTAGTTTTAACCTGGAAGGTACTGTGCAGGTTCCAGGCAGGAGCTACCTGAGGTCAGCTCAGTTGGTTAAAGAGTGGAGCTAAAAACACCAAGGTTGAGAGCTGGATCTGATGATCCTTGTGGGTCCCTTGCAACTCAGAATGTTCTGTGATCTGAAAATAAAGACTACAGTAACTTCATGACTATAAGACACACCTTGAAGCCTAAAATTTTGATCGGAACCCGGAAGTGCACCTTATAATCTGGTGCACCTTATATGTGGAAAAAGTTTGAGTATTGGAGGGATCTCAAAACAATTTCTGTTTCACATTGCGCAGCAACGAACATGAAGCTCACAATCAAATGACCATGAGCAGGTGAGAGCCATGAGCAGCGAGAGCCACAAAAGCTGCGTGGGCAGCGAGGAGCCTGGCGCCAGGGGCGGCTGCAGGGTGTGGGAGAATGGTGGGTGGGAGTGCTGGGACCCACGGCATGGGGAGGGTGCCTGGGGCTGCGTTTAAAGGCTGCGCCGATCCGTGAAAAATATTTGCAAATTGAGCAGCTGCCAGCAAACCCCGTGATCACGCCATTCTGTTACTAATTCGTTACTTTGTTGGGCGTGGATCCTTGCTGCAAAAAAAAAAGTGCGCCTTATAGTCTGGTGCACCTTATAGTCATGAAATTACTGTAAATTCAACTGGATTTTAGAAATTAAAAAAAAAAAAACAAACCCAAAAAACAAAAATCAAACCAACCAACCAAACAAACAAAAGAGCACACAGAAAAACAAACACCCACACAAAAGACAAACCAAAAACGTCACACTGTAGAATCATAGAATGACAAAATAGTTTGGATTAGAAGGGATTCTAAACAACATCTGGTTCCAACCTCCCTGATGTGTGCAAGGACACCTTCCACTACAGCAGTCTGTAATTTGCGCTGTTGATGTCTCCAGACCCCTTAACTCCACCACTGCCCCGGGCTGAGGTGTTGCATATCCCCTTTGTACCCAGCTGTTTGCAGAGGTTAAATTTCACATTCATGAAAGATCTGACTTGGACAGAAAGAAACACAACAAGAAAAAAATCCTGCCTTGATTTCAGCTTGGTGAACTAACTAAAAGGCAGGGCTGGCCCATGCAAACTAACATAATCTGGGTTATTTTATGTTAATCTGACTTCCACAAACCTACAGTATTTCTGTTGGCTCTCCCTGCATGAATCTTGCTCTTCTCCACACAGGAACCTTCCCATAGCAGGGAGTCTATAATGCACACCCCAGGCAACTCCTCAGGGATTTGGGAATTGACTAGACATTAATGTGTGACTTAAAACAAGCCTGACTGGTGCTATTTTAAATATGGAGATGGAACATAGGAAAGTGTTCCAGGCTGTGGATCGTCCATGGAGAAAAGCAGGTCTAAGGAAAGTGCTGGGATCAGAGGGAGGCTTCCTTTGGTGCCTTACAGAGTCAGGACTGTCCCAGGGTGCTGGGTGCCTCTCAAGGCTTCAATGCCTAGAAATGAAGGCTGCCAAGCCCTCATTCTTCCTTGGATATGGCAGAAAAATGGCCCCTTCTTAGGGGAAATAGCAAAAGATTAGTGCACAACTGAAATGCAATCTTTTAGTCTAAGCCGGCATTTATTTCATGTCTGGTTTCCTTTGTCAATGACTTCAGAGATATCTGGGATTTTAGAGAGGGAAGATGAATAATACTGTAACACCAAGGTGTACACTAGAAAAAGAAGTCCAATAATGTTTTTCCTGAAGGCATTGAAATATGCAGAAAGGAACAGCTGCCATCCTAAACCACTTTAAATATTAGTCACATCATTAACCACTTATTTTCATTGTGTTTTCATGTGGTTTTCAGTTTGCCCACTTTGCCACAGCCAGAATTTCCTGACAAAGAGCATGGAATTAGCCAACTGACTCAGCCAAACATTACAATGTTCCCAGCACCAACTGCCTGGAACCATTTAATAAGATGGAATTGCTGTTTGAATGACACATATAATCAAAATTTTCATTTGTTTTCAGAAAGAAAATCCATCTAATCTCTAGCAGAAGAGAATGGAAGTGGTTTTGAGGCAGGCAGTCCATGTTCCACTATCAATTTAGATGCAATTCAAAATATAGGATTTGCCTTAATGGATTGTCAGGTCTTAATATAGAGGGAGAATGAAGGTATAAGAAAGGTTATTGGATGAGAAGGAAAGACTATATTAAAAGAGAGCAAAAAATATAAGAGCGGGAAAATAAAAGGTATATTTTTATGACTGAAACCAGGAACTATTACATATGGTGGGATTTTTCAAAACCCTTTGGTCACTTATTATATCCAGACCATTTTGCTGCTGTAGCAGAAGTGTTCCCTGTAGTCCATGATCCAATTTGCCAGGCAGTTTTCAATGACCCATGAAAGACATTAAAACAGTCCCTACATGGTTATTACATCACTCCAGTCTCCAAGACGAGATCATATAATTTTCATTACAGGGGAAACCCTCCATCCAAAGTGGATGCTTGGACAAGCAGCCAAAAGGAAGGTGTTTATTGCTTTTCCTGCTAGTTTAAAATCTGTAATACTGATTGTTTCCATCTTGGTACTTTGACCTTTCATCCTCATTGTCAGTCTCCAGGGAAATGTCTATTCTTCTCTCAGTGTTCAAATCCCAAAGTTTTGTGGTTTTTGCTGTCTGCTCACTCTCTCATGTCATCTCAACTTCAATCATATATATTCTTTAGGAAAAAAAACCAGTAAAAATGACACCTCTTCCTGCCCACACCTTTACCTTATTCACACACCTGCTAAACCAGGGGGTGTCCATGGCAAACACAGATATTTCCCCAAACTTCCTGAAGACAGCGTGGGATGGCACTTCAGATCCCTGGATCCCCACTGCAAAGCCTCAAGGGCTGGTCCACGAGCCCTGATGACGCCGGGGATGATGCTGGGAGATCTCAGCAGCTCTCTTGGGGCCCTGAAGCTCTTCCAGATGTGTGGCACAATGAATTGTAGGATGCACTTTACAGGGCCACATGTTTGCCTGGAAGCTCACTGGTGTTGCTGCTCCTGCCTGCCTTTCTCCTGCTGGCATCCAGCTCTTGGCCAGACTGCCGGGCCCAGATGCTCTCCTGTTCCTTGTTGGAAAGGTGCCCAGAATCTCTACATTCTTCCTAATGACCTTCCTCCCTGTGGGGCACTTTCCTGATTTGGTGCGGATTTTATGATCACATTTTCCAATACTTTGCACTTCCCTCCTCCCCAGCCTTGAAGGGAGCGACAAAAGGAAGAGAGATTATTTACAAGAATATTAGTGACAGAACAAGGGGGAACAGCTTCAAACTGGCAGAGTAGGTTTAGACTGGATATTAGGAAGAAATTCTTCCCAGTGAGGGTGGGGAGGTGCTGGAGCTTCTCTGTAGTCCAGAGCAGCTGTGGCTGCCCCATCCCTGGCAGTGTCCAAGGCCAGGTTGGACAGGGCTTGGAGCAGCCTGGAATAGGGTGAGGTGTCCCTGCCCATGGTAGAGGGTGGAATGAGATGTGTAAAGGTGGTAACTGCAGCACTTAATTAGTGGCTTGTCTTCATTTTCTTCTGTCTTCACTCAGAGTCAAGATTAAAAACACGAAGGAGATTAATTTCTCATGTTTGGGCTTGGTTGTTTATTAAATATTATCTAAAGAACAGAGAGTTCTGCAACACTTCTAGCTACCAACTAAAAGCAAGCAACATGGAGCTGGATCTAGCTGGTTACAAGGTCTCTTAAAGCTAAACATCCAGTAGAGAATTAACACCTGTATTATTTATACTTTTGACCCAATAACCAAACCCCTGTGACCCTCAGTGCAGCACTGACTGTCCAACCAGAAACTTCTGCCTGGAAGCATAGAGAAGGAAGATGAGCCTGAGACACCACCTAAAATCTTCCATCTTGTCCCATACCTATTACTACATTATAAACCCTTCAAATTCAAATACCTACAGCATGTGAAAGCACACACTTCTATTTAACTACACACCCATGACTTTAACTCCATAACTCAAATTTGGAGCCTTCTCCAAGGCCTCAGGTCACAAGCAGTGTTCTCCAGGGGGCCAGAGCCAGAAAGCACAGAAAGCTCAAACTCCCTGGTTTCTGGCTTCTAGCACACACATGTGCCACAGGAGCATCAGCCATGGCCCGGAACAGGGATCTCCTTCCTAAGAACCATGGGAACAAAGAGGATGAATGATGGATGATGGATGGATGATGGATAATAGATGATGAATTAATGGATGGATGATGGATGGATGGATGAATGGATGGATGGATGGATGAATGGATGGATGATGGATGATTGATGGATGGATGGATGGACGGATGATGGATAATGGATAGATGATGGATGATGGATGGATGGATGGATGATGGATGATGGATGGATAGATGGATGGATGATGGATGGAGGGATGATGGATGGATGGATGGATGGATGATGGATGATGGATGGATGGATGATGGATGGATGGATGGATGATGGATGATGGATGATGGATAGATGATGGATGGATGGATGGATGGATGGATGATGGATGGATGGATGGATGGATGGATGATGGATGATGGATAGATGATGGATGGATGATGGATGGATGGATGGATGGATGGATGGATGGATGATGGATGATGAATGGATGGATGGATGGATGATGGATGATGGATGAATGGATGATGGATGGATGGATGGATGGATGATGGATGGATGGATGGACGGATGGATGGATGATGGATGGATGGATGGATGGATGGATGGTTGGCATCCACCCAGCAGGTGAGGATACACATCCCGTGCAGGAGGGATAGGAACAGGAGTTTGAATATTTCACCTTTCTTTGACTTCCTCTCTCTGGCCGCTCCAGAGAAAGATCCAGATGTGAAGACTCTATCTCCTGAGCATCAAACTTCAGAAGTGAAAACAGGTTTTTGTGTTAACTCCCTGTCCTGCAGTGCTCTGGAGGATTAGGGCTCCTGCTTCTTTTTCCAGCTCAGTCATCAATTCAATTTGGATTTTCTGTTTGGGCACACTTTGGTTCCTAGCAGTACTGGAAATGCCCAATTTCTAAGGAAAAAAGACGGATATTGTCTAAAAATGAAAAGATGCTCACAGTGGGATCCATGGGAGCATACTCATATCACAAATACACTTAATTTAATTTGATTCTCTGAGTTCAGATACCTGGTGGCATCTGAACTCTCTCTACTGGCCTGGAAAATGTTCTGACCTAAGGAGACTGTTTTTCTGATCTGATGTGACAACTCCTATCTCCAGCAGCAAATGTTTACTGAGCTACACAAAATATTAGAACTGTAAGGGTAGAAACACAGACCATGTTTATGCCTGATACTCCAAAGAACAGCCATCAAAAAATACGCTTCTAATTTTTAAAGATTGTTAAATGTCCAGCGCAGTTACTGCATCATGCACCATATTTCCCTTTTCCAGGTTTTAATTCTTGACTTCCCTCATAAGGTAGAAGATAGATTGATTATTTTAAGTTGCATACAGTTATTTCCTCACAGCCTCTGATATGGCACAGCCACCAGAGCAAACTACCCAGTGCAGAGGTCCCCAGAGGAGGGTGTTGCTTGTATTGCCTTGGGGCACAGCTGTGTGTCAACTATCCTCATCCCATTTCTTGGTCAGGTCCCACCATTTGGACTGAGCAGAGAGGACTTTGCCTCATGGATGGCCCCAATATCTCTAGTTCCTGCTTCTCACTCTCACAACTCCCAGGACCCATTTAGCAACAAGTTCCCCCTTATTTCTTCTCCTAATGTTCATTCCACGAGCTGCAGAAGCAACATTTTTCAGCATTAAAATGTAATAAATTATTTCACCATAATGAAAGTATTAATTAACTAGAAAGACATTTAGACCCTTTGTTGAACAAAACTCACTAATTTTCTGGTGCATTAGGACTGTCTGCTCTGCTCTGCCTGTGAGGCAGCTATCCCACAGCTGGCAGCAAGCCAGGGGCTACAGAAAATTTTTTTTTTCTGTCAGAGCATTTCTGACAGGCCTCAGCTCTGCTCACAGGCACCATCACTCCCAGCTTCTGGATCCTATCAAAGGCAGGAGAATAAAAGGAAAAGTTAAACATGGATGGGAGGAGATGATTGGCTTGGCTGACCAGCTTCCCACCAAAAATCTGCCATTTGTGAGATGCCCAGACTGAAAGGCTTCTGGAAGAGTTTAGAGAGGATATTTAGGTATCTACCTTGAGGATATCTCTATAGCAGACCAACATGAAGGCAGCCACAGCTGCAGGGCAGGATGAAACCCAGGAATGAGCAGCTGCCTCCAATCTGGTCCCTGTAACCCCACACCAGCTCCCCTCTTCAGCACCAGGCTCATGTCATTTCTCCAGGGACAGCAGATAGCCATGGAATAATGAATACATTTACATGGAAACACTGATTTTTTAAGAGTTTAGCCTCAGACCAATGAATTTGTAGTGGATTTAGCAACTCCCAGCACAACCTGAGGGACAGGTCCTCTGCACACCACCAAAATCACCCTACAGCCAAGCCAGCACCGTCCTTTGGTACTGGAGAAACTTAGGCTAAGATTTTAGCCTTCCCTTGAAGCCAACTGAATTAATAAATTCCTCCTTGGCATTGAAATAAACTCACTTTCTGCTAGGTGGGTCAAAACCTCACAATCTATTTCAGCTGTTCTGTTCCCATGAATTCTATTACAATAGGTTGCAGAGGGGAAGATTAGAGGGAAGGCAGAGCCAGCAGCATGCCTTGCTTTATGAGGGGGAAAAAAACACACACACAATTTATTTTTCATTGCTTTATGATGAATATGAATTCAATTACATGCAGAGGAGAACTGCTGTAGTCAGTCAGAATTATCCTCAGCTAGTAGCAAATATAATGGCTTTTAACAAGGAGAGCTTATCATCAAGGTTCAGACAAGCTGGAGTCCGTGTTGCACCTGAGGAATCTGCAGGAGGAGACAGTGCCTGTCCCAGCTGAGGGTGGATCTGCCATCTGCACAGCTGGAGAAGCAGGGTGTTGTGAGCACTGTGGGCACTGCCAGTCCTTCAGCCACATGTCAGGATAGCAGCCACAGACACAGGGAACAGGAGCATCACCTGTACAAATGTGAGCATGTGCCACCAAAGCAGCAGAGAAACACGTATCTCACCCCTGGATTTTGTCATTTTTCCCACCAGACAAAACTCTCCATTTCCCTGGGCAATGTTTCCAACAGTTGGGTTAAGTTTTGCCCAAAAGCTCCCAAGCTCAGAGGCCGTGGTGCAGAGAAGACTGCTCTGTTCCTGCTTTGATCCCACTAGGGATCAGGGAAGTGTCCACACAAAATGCACCACAGCACCCAAGCACTCCATATGTACCTGTGTACATCTGTGTCCTCTCATTTATCACTTCTGATCATGCCAGAACAATGAACACCAGTGCAGGAGCTGAGAGTTCTTCAAGGAGACCTTCTAAGTCCCTCTTGGTCCTAAGTAAGCAGAAAGCATCAACCATTGACCCATCCATGCTTGGGACAAAGTGCCTCAGCACAGCTACCAGAGCAGACAGCAGCTCAGCTTGGGGAAGAGGATGAGTCTCACCACATCCCCAGGGGTTCCCTCAAATATTGTCCTGCCTCCCTGACAGCCCTGCAATGCTCAGTGTCCTGCTGTCCCACTCCCCAGAAACAGCAGTGCTCTGGCAGTGGCTGCATCCCTCCAGCTGTCACAGCATCAAAAAGAGAAATCCTCAGGCAAATGGGAAGAGGGAATGAAAATTTCCACATACATTAATTTCCTGTGTGGTGAAATTCTCCTGGTGGGTCACTAATATTTGTGCTGATGTACACTGATGTATTCAGGTGTTTTTTCTTCCAGGTAACTCATTGTTTCCTTGGGAGAACCCAGGGGCAAACAGGAGGGCTCAGGCAGCAGCCAGGTGAGGCTGAAAGGAAACCTCCTGTGTTTTGAGCTATTAAAGCTCATGTCTGGAGCAGCAAATATGCCAGGCTGTGCTTCCCAAAGAGGCTGGTGGAGATGCACTTCCCAGGAGGAGCTGGTCTGCCTTTGTCCCAGCACACACAAGGCTTCCTCTTTGCTGTTATAACAGCAAAATGATATTTTGGACCAGCTGTGTGCAAAGAGATGCTCAAATCTTGGCCAAAACCAAACATTTCAAATTTCCTCTCTGTTTTTATCAAACCACTTCATGGTCATTTGTGGGTTAAGCTTTGCATCCCCTTACCTGTGGGAGTGTTTCTGCTCTTTAGAGTCAGAAATAAGAAATAAGACCCCCTCCCATTTCTTGGTCAAACTTAGGAATCAAGCTCATACAAATCAAGCAAAGCTTGTACAAACCCTGGACAGCTCTGCTCCATTCCATGGATTTGGTCCTCACCAGCGAGAGAAGGTTTCAGCCATTTACACACAGAGAAGGTGTTTAATCTCATTTCCACCCAGGTGACTCTATCCCAGCCTGGAGCTCTCAAACCCAAACCCACCCCACAGAGACAGAAAGGGAGCTGAGCTCTGAACACATCAACTGTGCTGCAACCACCTTTGGATCTGGAATCAGCCTGTGCCATTACACAAAATCTACGGGCTTGAATTCTGCCATCTGCTCGCCAGGCTTGGTTGAAAGTGTAGAAATTACATGAAATTACCTGATTATGCGCAGGCTGACAAATAACAGCAGACACTGCAGCCCATGCTGAACAGGAGCATGGCCACTTCTGTCTCTGCCAGAGGAGTGGGAGCTTTGCCCTGCTAATAACAAACATTGCAAGTTCCTTCTCCGTGGAGATGAGCTGGATTTTTTATTTTAAATCTGAGTTTGGAGAAGAAAACATCCAAATTGCACATAATAAGTAGAACACAGAGAAAAAGAGCCAGCTGTACTCACAGATGTTACAGCACAACCAAAGGTGCTTTTCTATTTCCTTTCCCCTAGAAAAAAGAGCCATATACATCTAATGAATAAAGCAGGAGATTTCCTCCATAGAATTTATAGCATGCGACTGCTTGCCTTTAATCACACTCAGCACCCAATGGGCCTGAGAGAGAAAGTCAGCATTACTCATTTACTCAGGCAAACTCAGGGTTTGTCAACCACCCCAATCCTTCATGGCTTTAATGCCACTGTTTGGGGAACAAATCTGGACCTGTGGGCAGCCCTTGGAGCTTTGCTGCTCACTGGGGTAAAGCTTGGGTCAGAGTCAATTGACATTTCACTTGAGCACAACCAGTGTTTACAAATGTGTATAGGAAAAGCTTAATTATGTGGACTCAGTCAACTTAATTGATCCACAGCGAGCTTCAGGTTTATATTTATGTAAATTCCTGGAGATCCAGAGGATTTGGCTCACTTGAAGAAGGTGGCTCAGAGGAAGATCTGCCTGTCAGCCTACAGGATGCACACAGACTGTCCATCCTGGTCTGTCACTCCCCTATTATCAGTGGGGGTGTAAATGGGATGGTTTCAAGTACCTGTGCAAGCCTCGTGCTACAGAAGCACCTGCAAAGCTTTGCAAATTAAGAGATGAAGAGAGGAAAGGAGTACAGGTGTGGCTATATTTTAAAATGTTTCAGGATTTACAAAACAAACCCGAAAAAACAACGGGTTTCTAAGAGGTCTCTCCCGGTCTGGTTCAGCCCAGAGCACAGCAAGGTGTAGCACAGGAGGAATTCTGCCTAAAGTAAAAGCAAATCAAGTGTGAGTCATAGGCAAGGGGGGTTAGAGAATATTGCAAAGTGGAGCTCCCATCCATCAGAAAATCTGATTACCTGGATGTATTTTGTTTAGAAACATTTCTACCTGCATCAATCAAGAAGTTTAGCTTTGCTGAGCAGCTGGGCTCCTCTGAGCCATCCCTCATGCCGTGTCCCAGCTCCCCAGCACAGCAGAGCTCTGTCCTGCCGGGCAGGACCAAGCCCAGGGAGGGACAGGAGCCACCACACTCTCAGGCAGCAGTGAGACATCACAGAACATCCAACCTACAGCTCTGGCAAGCACAAAGAAATATAGAATTCACTGAAAATGACATGTTTTCATTTGGCTTAACAAGCCAAGGTAGTCTGATCTGGATCCACTAGACTGGAATGATACGTTTCATTTAAATCTTCTGGATGAAAGAGAAAAGTCTATGCAGTGATTTGATTTAAAATATTTTATTTTTCATGGAAGATTATATTTTTACAGAAACTGCATTATCCATGTACACAAACACTTAAGCACCTCTAATTACCACACATCAGTGAGTTTGCTAACAGGGATCTCCAGAACCTTATTCTCAGCTAAGGTAAAATCACTTTACGCCCTCTTACTCCCTGCTACCTAGAGCCATAAAATGGGAATAAAAATAGTTATGGAGCAAGAGTAAGAGCACATTTCTGTCTGCCTGGGTAGAGGCACAGGGGCTGTGCCTGTCCCCCAGCTGTCAGCTCTGTCAGAGTCACCTGGTGGCTGGGAAGGTGAGAGAAAACAACCCCAGGCTCTCCGAGGGATGCTTCCAAGGGATGCTGGTTACCTTCCCCAGCAGCAGATGGGGTGTGCAGCACAGCCTGCCCACAGGGCTGGAGTTTGGGATGCTGCAGGCTGCAGCTCCCGGGCCAGCCCAGCCAAGGGAAGTGTTAACACAGCTCCTGCTCTCCAGTTCGTGCTGCAGAATGAGGCTGCTCTCCTGGGCTGCAGTGTGATTGCAGCACGCTTAAATACCTCATTAATGAGGCCTCTGTGAGCAGCACGGAGACAGCAGCACTGGAGAGGGGCAGAAGCCTCGGCGCTTTCTGCTTGTCCACGGGGGAGAATTCAACTCACCGTCCAATTTGCAATCGCTAAAACAAAACTGTGCACATGGAATTGGATTTGCCAGCACAGTTTGTGCCTCCATCTAATTGTTTTTTAAACTTTGCATCTTGGGAAGAATTAGCGATCATGGTGTTTTTAGAGACTTCAGGTTCCTTTATAAAATTTTCTTCCCATCACATTCCATATGTTTGTGTTGCTCTCAGGGAAACAGAGCCAAGTCATCCTCTGACTAAGACCTGGTAATTCACAGAGCACATCAATCTGCTGGACAAAGCATTTGCAGTCAGTAGGAGAGATTTAAACAAGCTTCTCCAGTGGGGCAATTTATACCAGGAATAAATATAAATCTTGTTAACATGATTATTTGTGCTCTTTCTAATGGTGCATGCAAAGATAGAATAATTTTCTTAAGGTTTTTTTAACAAGAGGAGGTGTAAGAAGGTGTTCATAGGAGCATGTCTGATTAAAACCACAAAGGTCTGGTATTTGCAGGAGTCATTCCTTCAAGCCTTGCCAGCCCTGACTCAGGAGCACCAGGAAAGCAATAACAGCTTTTACCACCCTTCCTGATTTGACATCTGCTGAACTAAAAATACTTCAGCCTTTAACTAATAGTGAGACTTAACCACTGCCAAAGGCCACACCATCATCCAGGATATGCCCCCAACACCCACTTTGACAATCACACACCCCTGGTTTCTGTTTTAAAGTCTCCTCTGTGGCATTAAATGTGAGATAAAGGCTTGGACCTTATAAAGATCTGGCCTCTGATGGCTTTAGAAAAATTCTGAGCTATTTAAATGTTTGAGTTTAAAACTAACATTGGTTCTGTTTTTAAAGTGTTCTTAAATCCTCCTACTCAGGGAAAAAGGATAAAAATATCCCACCACACCTGCTTAACTTGCCCACTTGCAACATCCACTGCTTTTTAAGAACAGGTGTTTCAAAGTTTTTCCCTAAACTGCTTTTTTTGAGCATTGGATAGGTTAGATATTTTGGGATTTGGGCAATGTGCACCAAAAGAGAGAAAAGAACCCGCGGGGTTTGTGGCAGCACTGTGTCTGAATCCCAAAACCCTCTGAACTCATTTCCTGCATCAGAGCCTTGTTCCCTCCCCACTGCTCTGTTGTAGGCTTGTACTCTTGGGCAGGCTCCTAAAAACAGAAGCTCTACCCTGACATCTGTGCCTTTCTCATGTCAGCAAAAGCAGGGCACAGAGTGTTTTAATCAGCTTCTCATCTGTGGCACAAGGAGGATTTCCCCTCTCTGCTCCAAAGCCACAATGGCAGCTGTTGGGTTTGACTCCCTTTGGCCACTGGCAGTGGCACATCCTGCAAAGCACCAAAGCTCTGCAGCAGCTCCCAGCTCTGGGAAATGCTGGCTGGCTGCTCACATCCATGCTCTGCAAGCATTCTTTAATCTTCCCAACATTCCCTTCAGGCTCTTTGTTCCAAGGCTGCACAGCATCTTCACATAGCCTCAGATTCCAGAAGTGCAATGCAACCTCAAGGAAAAGGGTGAAAATGTGAATGTGATTTTTTTTCATTTTTTGGAGTTGGTTGGTTCTTTTTTAATAATAATAAATATTAAAAAAAATTAAAAAGAAAAATTCACAAAACCCCTTACCGTTAAAATGGTGGCCAGCTTCCTCCCTCATGAAGATGCTTAATCTGCTCATTTCTTTGAACATCAGAGCCACAAAATTTCATGCTTCCTCCTCTAGTCATCCATCTTTTTTACTTCAAAAGCGTTTCGTGTTGTACCATAAGCGCCAAAACCAAATCCTGGTTTGCAATTTGCCATAAAATCTGTTTGGTAGCTCATACTTCACATCCACTTTTCCTGCCTTGAGCTTGCTGGTGGATAGGCTGCCACACACACCTCCACAACATTACAGATTTTATTAGCATCTCACCTGCAAGGGAGAGGGGCTGTGAAACCCAAGAGTTTGGAAATGAGCAGTGTTTCAGCACACCTCACACACATTTCCCTGGGTAAGATCCCCTTCCTTTCTGACAGACCCTGATTCAGCCCACCCAAGGCAGATGTGTGACATTGAAAAGCAAATCTTATTTTTTAAACTGGAGGAGGGGAAAGGAAGCACAGCCAAGAGCTAAGTGAAAGCACAGGACAAGAACACAGAGAAATTTTCAAGCTGGCTGCTCTGCAGGTGACGGATGAGACTGAAACTGAACCAAAGCTGCTCACCAGACCTTTGAGGCCATCTGAGGTGAGACAGAACCAGCAAAGATTTCATTAGTCACAAACCCCTCCAGATGCCTTAAATAATTCAGAGCAAGCATTGGGACATAAAGACCAGGAGTTCTATCAGGAGGCCCGTGGGGTTGTTTTTTGTTCATTAGGGTGAGTCACACAAAACACATTATTACATAAAGCAGGATGTCTCTTTAATGACATCAGTCTGGGGCTGTACCAGGGCCTGGCAGAGCTCTGGGAGGCTCAGCCCTTGTTCTCCTTGCTCCAGAGAGTCCCTCAGTGTTTCCCCTGAGCCCCAGCTGTCCCTGGGGGTGGCTGTGCCTGGAGGTGCTGGCCTTTCCCCAGCAATGTCACCTCTCTCAAGAGCTGCCCCACGGGACACAAATCTCCTGCTGTGTCAGAAGCTCAAGACAACCACCTGTGTCGTTTAAAAGTCTCTGTTTTTCCAGCTTGACATCAAAGAAAGAGTCAGGAGTTGTCTTCTGCAGTTTCTAGAACTGTTTATTATATCTTATCTGGGATGTTCTTTCCCTGACCAGCCGAGATCTGCTCAGCAGGCCAGTCCAGGGGCACACTCTCTGCCCCAGGGTGGGACTGTCTTTTTATACTACAAACTATGTAAATACTGTTTACAGTTATCTTCCAATACCTATCACCTATATTGTACAGTCTATTGTACTAGACTGTACTATACTCTAAACCAATCCAAAAGTGCCACCATCACCCAGAAGATGGGTGCCAAGAAGAAGGAGAAAGAAGGACAGAACACCTCCAAATTCCTCCATCTTGATCCCAAGCCTCTATTCTAAAAAATCTTAAAAACCTACTTTCTCACCTTGTGATAATCTAACTTATACTCTACTTATTTTTTGTGACTTGTAATTCTTCATGCAAGGGTGGTAGTTTTTCCCAGGGGTTAAAATCAAAGGCACAGGGCTCTTGGGCTCTGTGCCAAGGCTTCTGAGCCCCCTGCAATGGTCTGGAACCATCCAGGGCAGCCAGAGGGATGTCCTGGGTTCCCACACTGGTGTTCACCCCTAGCAGGGCACAGCTCCAGCTGGGCACCCAGCAAGGGAAAACCCATCCCTGAGCCAAGATCCTGCCACCACTGTCAGCTCTGAGAACGCAGCAGAGGCTGGAGGAGGATGTGGATCATTCCAGAGTCTGGGATAACCCAGCAGTGCTGCACTGTGGAAGCTGGAGCATCTCAGCAGGTGCCAGGGTTTGCCCACGCAGGCAGGTGGTGGCTGTGCCTGCCAGCTGCAGGGCACACCTGGGAGCTTGGACTTCCCCACCAAGCTCAGCTCTGTTTACACAGGTGATGGTGCCAAGGGGTGCTTCTCACTTCAGCCCTGTGTCCTGCAGGTACCCAGATGAGAGGAGCTGAATTTCATCAAGAAAAACATCCTGCAGTGCATGGGGAGAGAGCCCAGGTTCCTCCTGTCCTGTGGAGGAACCAGCAGGAGCTGGGAGCTGCAGGCTGGCAGCCCACCCCATCTGTGCAGCTCTGCCCACCCTTGGAGCTCAGCAGTGCAGCTCCCTCACACCTTTTCAACAAAAATTGTTGTTACAGGAGACACACACCACTTGACAAAGTCAGTGTTCAAAAATGCACAAAATCCTGTGGAAGCCCACTGCAGCCTCAGGGTCAGAGGGTGAACCAAATAAACTCCCCAGTTCCCTGCAGGCTCCTTTCTTGTGTCCTACAGCGTTCCAGGCAGGAGTGTGCTCAGTGATGGATGCTCATACCTGCAGAGGTGTGAGAAGAGATCAGAGATGTGGGTGGGAATTAGGTTTCACTGTCTGGCGTGGCCGAGAATCCTGTAAGTGATTCAGGAGAGCATCGAGGTCTGCACCAGCAAAACCTTTCAGAACAGCACTCACCCCATTCCAGGTCATGTCCAGACATGGACATGGACATGACCAAAATATTGCTGCCAGGACAGTCTTGGTTGCCTGTACAGAATCTCTACAATTTACTGCTGGGGAGAGGGGAAAAGGTCAGGGAACATTCTTGTGTATTTTGCTCTCCAACAGCTATTCCACGTGAGTGTATCAAAATGCAGCAGCAGTGACAGGCACAGATGATCTAGAACTCTCTGCATTATTAATATACAGTGAAAGATGAGGCAGCTTTTGTAAAAAGTGTCTCTTTGCATGTTTAATGTTGGATGATCTAACCTCAACACTCTGCCATTCATGGTGCTGTATTAAAACTCAGCCAACATTTTAAGTCCCATACTGAAAAGAAGAGAATATATTTCCTGATTTCAAGCACTCCTTAATGTTCCAGGCTTGGAAGTAGGACTGTTAAGATCAGGAGAACAAAACAGGGAGGTGGGGAGAGAAAATTCAGTGGCAAATACCCACAGAAATGAAGGAAAAGTGGAGACAGAGTTCAAGACAGAGTTTAAGATATGCCCAGACTCCACCAGCTCCAAGGAATTCAGCCTTCCCCATGGGATGCTCAGTGACACAGAGAGATGCAGCAGCACACCTCACAGTGCTGGAAGGTGCTCCCTTAGTCCCCGTTGAGCCTCCAGCTCTGCAAGGCACCATCCACTCAGGAGTGCCTTGCCTAAGATGAACACTCCAAATCACACACCCTTGTCCCACCACTGCACAACCTCCATTCACAGCTCCAGCCTGGCTGCTGGAACCAGCCCTCATCCTGAGCCCAGCCTTGTGACAACTGGAACAAAACAAGCAGCACAGTCTCTAAAGCAGCAGCGGAGCAGGAGGAAAAGATGGGGTGTCCAGGTTCTTGTGGAGCCTTTCTCCTCCATGAACCCTGAATGGTCACATTGTGCTTCATCCTCTAAAGGAAGGGTGAGTATGGCAGAGCCAAGCCTTTAAGCTCTGCAGTAACCAAATCCCAGGAATATTTTAACATGGAGTGCCTGAGCAGCATGTGTAGAACCAGCCCTAATGCTTGCAGACAAGCCAGGAGTCCAGGAGACGTGGGATTCCTCCTGTTATGTTAAGCTGAAATAGAATTATATGGTCTTTAGTTTACCTTGCCATGCAGGCACATTAAGCATGGATTTCTCTAAAGCCAGAACATCACAAGCTACCCAAACAACCCTGTCATTGCGATTTCACAATTTCCCTCTTGTGTGCATCTCCGAGCTCTGACTGCAGGAAAATTTCATCTCCTCAGCCCACTGCCATCTGGAGCAAGGTTGAGACTCAGTCACAAGCACAGAGAGAAAGGATATTTCTGGAGAACAGTGGGAAGGTTAACGATGGGCGTGCTTAGAGCTGGTGATCTCTTTCTGTGTCTCACTGTGACATTCTGGTCTCCACTGCATCATCTGGAACCACTGAGTGGAAGTTACTGGGAAGATAATAAGAGTTCTGAGATCTGACAAAACCCCCAGTCTCCTCAAAAGATTTTCCATCTCAAATTATCGCAATTCATCCAGGAGATTGGAGTGGGTCCTGGATCATCTGCAGAGCACCAGCAGGAGATGTTCAGCAGCTGCAGGGACTTTGTCTGAGCCACCCCAGCTGTGGAGGGGCCAGAGGTGAATTCCAGGATAAGCATTACAGGGAACACCAAAACTTTAATTACTGGGTTAAAAATGGACATCAGAGGGTGCCTGGTAACCTCCTGCCATGGAGGAAACAGGTGGAACCCACTGCTCTGCACAGCTCAAGTAACACATCACCTTTGAAACCACCCTCCTGCTGTGGTCTGGATCATTCCACCCTTCCTTCAGCAATGCCTGGAATCTGCTTGAACAGCTCCAGCTCCCTGACAACCTTCCTTGGCCATTTCAGTGCTCTTGCTCTTTCTGCCCTGGCTCTGCTTTGCGAAAGCTCCTCCACAGCCCACAGGGCAGAGGCCAGCAGGAGAAAAGGAGAGCTGCTGATGCTGTCATGGTAGGTGTTACAAGCCCATGTCAGACAGGCTGTTTGTTTCTGCTGGGCTTAGCTGGAGGTGCTTGGATGCTTTTACACAAGTTGACATCCACCCCTCAGATAAGCTGCATCCCCAAAAAGGCCAGAGACAGGCGTATGGTTCTGTGATGCTATTTGCAGCTCTGTCCAGCAGCAGCTGCAGCTCAGGCAGCTCCACAAGCTGCTGCTGGCAGGGCTGTTCCAGGCACTGCCTGTCAGCTCTGGGTGAGCTGGGCACTGATAATCGGGCAAAGCTGTCTTTGGTTACCCCCTTGTGGTCTCTTGACTTTTCATCTTGATTAAAGACCACTCTGAAGGATGGAATTAGCAAGGCAGGGTTCCTAATCCACTCGCTGCTCCTGCAATCCAGGCGTCTGCCCACGCACTCCTCCTCAGGGCTACCAATTAGGGGCACCAGCTGCTAGCCTGGATGCCAGGACCAGGAGCTATTAGTGCACAGACCATTAGCTCTAAATGGCATTTGGAACTTCTGAACACATTAGCTTGGTGTGACTGACATGCACTGCAGCCATATGTGACTCTCTGGCCTTTCTGTCAACCATTTTTTCTCCAAAACTATGTTGGCTTACCAAAGTGATTTTGGTGGAGCTTCTCATAAAAGCATCTTACCCAGGACAGGCAAGTTCTGTATTAGTTAAAGAGCTGCTACCTACTGTAACCAACTCCCTTGGCATCTTTCCTCTGAGACAGGAATTGCAGTGGGTTGTATGAAAGGTTGAGGATCTGGTCTCTATTTTTATCCCTGTCATTTACCCAGTTAATGGTTCCAGGGAAGTCATTTCCCATCTTTCTGCTTCAGCGACCCCATCTGTAAGGTGGTAATGATGAGTCTGTTCCATAGGGTTTTGAGATCTATGCTTGTAAAACATAAAGTAAAACTCAGAATTACTATGTCTGCCTAAAGCAAGGGTGGAGAGGGAGCCCCATGGGCCTCTGCAGCAGCACCTGCGTGGATTTCTTTGCAAATCCTGTTCTGCCATGGCATCGCTCCTGGATTCACCCTGCAGTGTCAGATCACTGGGGGCTCTAGTTGTCCCAGGGTCCCCAGGAGTGGTGGCACCATTTCCCGAGAAGATGACAGGAGCACATGACAGAGGGTGCTTTTATTGCACAATTTATGGCTGATCAGCCCATCAGCACAGTCACTGATTTCAGTTTGTTTGCCTCACACCATCCTCATGTCCTCAGTCTCAGTCCTAGCTCAGTGCTGCCTACTCACCCTGGAGCCAGCACAGCTCCTCTCTCCCACTGCCTCCCCCTGTTCTCTGCTGGGCTCAGCTGGCTGCCAGGAGGATTCTGCCAGGAGGACCTGCTCTTTGGGAGAACTGACAGAACTGGCTTGGAGTCCACCTGAGGTTAGTGCTGGCACACAGGTTCATGCTGTTGAGGGCAGTGCCAGGAGGGAGAGCCAGAGCACCAGGCTGTGAGCTCTGTGTCCTGTGGCAGATGGGGGATGTCCATCAGGAGACACCTGGCTGCCCAGACATTAACCCTGACCTTCAGAGATGAGCCAGGTGCCAAACCAGAGCCTTAACTCTCAAAAACAATGCTCTGTTTGAGCCCAGTGCAGCCTGGCTGCAGGGAGATCCTCCCATTTCTTTCCCAGCTTTTTTGCTCAAAGAGGAGCCATCATGGAATTTGGAGTTCAAATACACAATTTCTTTTAAAATCTCTAAAAGAAACATTATACAGTAATTTCATGATTAGAAGCCGCACCTGATTATAAGCTGCACCTCCCGATAGCCGGGTAGACCACGGGTTTTGTGCATATATAAGCCGCACCCGAATATAAGCCGCACTTTTTTTTTTTTTTTTTTTTTTTTTTAAGCAAGGATCCATGTGTAACAAAGCAACAAATTAGTAACAGAATTGCTGCCAGCTGGGTTTGGTGTCAGGTGTTCAAGTTGCAACAGTTTTCATAGACCAGCAAAGCTTTTAAAGGCAGCCCCAGGTGCCCTCCCCAGCCTGCTCTCACTTCCGGATTGGCATTTCACTGGGATTTGCCCATAGATAAGCCGCACCTGAATATAAGCCGCACTACTGGGGCAGGCTGGATTCTTCAATGAAAAAGGTGCGGCTTATAATCGTGAAATTACTGTAATATGAAGTTCTGATGAAATTTGCTCAATGTAACTGGCAAATACCAGCAAAAGTATTTTAAAAATATTTTAATATGATGGCCCTTAGCTAGGTTCTTGACATGCAAACATTAAATCAGTGTCACTCTGAGCTGATTTTTAATCTTGGGCCTGGCAGATTTTTCCAGCTCAGGACAGTTCTTTTGTCATTTGAAATAACTCTTCCCTCAGCAAGACACATCCTTCAACTCACCCAGATGGTCTCCTCCTCCAAGCTAGAATAATGTATTTAAATTTATCCAATGGTTTTCATGACTCAGATTTCCCATAACTGGCTGGTTTTTAACCGTCCTCTGCTCCACCTGTTCAGACATCACAGCAATTCCCTCCCTGGCTGCTCAGTGCAGGAGAGGTTCATGCAGCAGCTCCAGAGAAGCTTCAGTCACAAAGCCCACGGTCTGCAGCTTGGTCTGCAGCTCTGGAAAGGAACCGCGACTTTCAGAATCTGCTTCAAAGTTTTGTTTCTTCTGGTAGGGAAAGGTACATCCTGACAGCAGCCATGTAGGCCTCCTGCTCAGATGGAAAAGCACAGTTTTATTCCACCACAAAACTCTCTCCCCTGAATATTTCTCTTCTAACTACAAATCCAATCCAACAGAAAACTCATCCAATACCACAAGCACAGCAAAGTCACTGTCCCCATAAAGAGATCATTTTCTGATTTGGATTACAGAGGAGAAATGCAAATCCTTGGATACAGAAGTTTCATTCTCTGAGTGGATTGCATCAGGACAACAGGCAGGGATTTTAAATAGCACATAAGGGATCAAGGTACCCCTCTGTACAGCTGTTCTTGAGATCTGAGCCCCTGCACCACACAAGCACTTCTGAGAATGTCACTGGGGCCTGCCAACAGGACTCCTACTCAAAGAAAGATATTTTCAGTTTAAAAAAAAGTCCCAAAGTCCTACTGGCATTCAATAATCCTTTGAAACTGCTGACAGGAATGTGAGGTGGCTCATCATGGCCTGGAGCAGCTGAAAGCCAAATGCAGGGAAAGCAGGTGGGAGAGAGGATGAAGTGAGATGAGAGAGGAAGGGGTGGAAGGAAGAGGGATGAAAGGCTGGCTATTGCTTGGATGAGCTAGTTTAGTTTGGGTTAAATGCAATTTGGAGTTTGAGAAAGCAGAAGTTAATTAAACTACAGGATATTGTCCTGCCATCATTTTCTGTAGGCTATTTCCAGCTGCCACAGAAATCACAAACCATTTAAAACCATCCCTCTGTCTTAGCCCAGACCACACAGGGCACCAAATGCACAAACCTCAGGCAAGAACCTGGCTCCAGAAAAGGACAAATGATGGCAAACAAAGTCTTGCTTCAGCAGCCCAACAACTTTGATGATGTGGCACAGTTTAGTCCATTCAGGGTGGGCTGTATCAGCTTAGAGATAAACAAGGTAAATATCTAGATGCAGAAACCCAAATGAATGAGAGATGCTGCATGTTGGAAAATCAATCCCCTTGCCATAAATGACAAGACAGGAAGGGAAGATCAGCAAGGGCTAACAGACAAGAAACTAATTTCAGATTAAATTAACTCTTCAGCCATGTTCACAATCAGATGAAAAATATTATAAACATAAGGCAGTGGTTTTGGTAGAAAAATGTTCAAAATTATGATACTTCCCCCCCCCCCCAGCTCAATAGCAAAACTCTACTGGAATCTGTCAAAATGGAGCTGGTGGGGAGCCTTCCAGGCTTCTTATTTCAAGATGTAAGGAATATTTTGGGATTAAACACAGAGCACATGATCTCTCAATCTGTCACGGTGACAACATGCCCTTACATCCTGTGACCTCAGACAGACAATAATTTGTGAAGCTGCCTAACGCTCATCCATCCTTCAGGATGTTCAGAGGCTCAGCTTTGCCCCTTGCTCCAGGCACTGCTGAACCTGCCCAGGCTGTGCCCATGAAAACCTGGGCTCTGCAGCCAGAGGCCAGGGAGAGATGGATGGTGCTGGCACGCAGCCACCTCGGGCAGAGAGGCAGGACCAGCCTCCCGTGGACAGAGACAGACTAATGACTCCTTCAGCACTGGCATGCCATTACCTCGTGTGCCAAACCTCACAAATGAGTCGAGTATTTGCAGTGCTGTGCCCCCAACCCCAGGGACAGAGCTGGCATCTGGACTCTGAGTCTGTCAGAGGATGGTGCTGTGGCTGGGAGAGAGGGCATGAATATGGAACTCTTTAAATTCCAAAATATTCTTCATATCCTAAAACAAGCTGCTGGGAAGGAAGCTCCCATTGGATGAAAGCAGAGCTCAGCAGGGTTCAGGGCTGTGCATCGTCAGGAAGTTGGGGAGTTTGTTCAGAGCAGAGTGGCACTGATGGATGTGGCCAGAACACACGGCTCTTCATTAAACAGGGATGAGTTCATGAGTTACTGTGGCCTTTCCTGCAGACCAGCCTGAAAGTGCTATTTGGACAGGCAAGAATCTGCTTTCAAACTTCTGGCATTTAAATTTTTATATTTTTTTTTCTTCTTGTATCTGGGATTTTTGATTAGAGTTTTATTCTTACAATGTTTCTACAGCATGAAGATGCTTCCATATCCATCCCCACTAATTTCCAGTCATACCATGAAGTCTCAGCATATACACTAACGAAAATTCTGGTGAATATCAGGAATTCAGGAACTTCCTATAGGAGAAAAAAATAGCAAGCAAGAAATCAACTTTAAAATAAAATAAAATTAGATGAAAAGAAAAAAAAAAAAAAAACAAAGCCAGGTAGTAGTGATTCATCCACTTTCATCCAAACTCCCCCCAAATGAGAGTAGTCTTCAAAAGTCAAGCACGGAGCACTATGTCATGTTCTCTGCATTAACCTTTAGAGTTCAAAATGCTCATCTGTTCCTGTGTCCCCTCGCAGTGCTGTTTGCAAATGACACAAACATTTGCCTCTGCTCTGTGCTCTCCCTAACGCAGCCCAGCCTCGCAACAATTTTCTCTGGAGCGAGTTCAAGCCCAAATTGCTCACGCTGGTGTCTATCTGCCACCACTTGTGTCAGCCAGGCACTCCCAGCTCAGATGGGCAGGAGGAGACCAAAGGCCACCTTCTGCACATGGTGTGTCCTCCTGCAGGCAGCAGAGAGCAGGAGGAATCCCAGCTTCCCTCCTGACAGCAATCAGAGCTTTTTCCGCTTTTCCTTTGCATTCCCCATGCTGCCAGTGTGGTCTGTGCCTCTGGGAGCAGGGGAATGTGCTCAGGGCAGATGAGAACAAACCAGATGCACTGCAAGGCTGTGGGAGCTGGTGCTGCTAAGAGCTAACTCCAGAAGTTGTGATGTTCTTCCTTAGGGAGAGGATCCTCCACCAGCCTTTGGGTGCTGACACTGCCCTGACTGCCCTAGGCTGTGCTGGGCACTGGAATGAGATCTGGCTCACAGAGTGGTTTGGGTTGGAAGGACCTCAAGAGCATCTCATCCCACCCCTGCCCTGGGCAGGGACATTTCCCCTGTCCCAGGCTGCTCCAAGCCCTGGCCTTGGGCACTGCCAGGGATCCAGGGGCAGCCACAGCTGCTCTGGGCACCCTGTGCCAGGGGCTCAGCACCCTCACAGGGAACAATTCCTTCCTAATATCCCATCCAATCCTAACTTCTGTCAGTCTGAAGCTACTCCTCCTTGTCCTGTCACTCCATGCCCTTGACAGGAGCCCTCCCCAGCTCTCTTGAAGCCCCTCCAGGTACCAAAGGACAATAAGCACACCCAGAGCCTTTGCTTCTCCAGGCTGAATGATCCAACCTCTCTCCCTTGCTCACAGCCTTTCCCCACTGAGGTGGGCTGCATCCACTGCCCCCAGAACAAACAAACAATCTCTGTCCCATCCCCTCCCAAGGCTGGTCTGGGAGGGAGACAGAAAAATGGCAGCAGAGGGGAGAGAAGCCAGATCATCCATCTTTATTGGAAAAGGATCTCGTCCTTACTGCAGATAGAGCCACAAGGATTTTCCTTGTGATCCCTGAGGTTTATTTTCTTACTGTTTCTGTGTCTGCCACCAGTCAAAAGGGATTGGGAAAAATATAAATGATACTTTTAGTGTTTTATAAATGGAGCTGTATCATCCCAGCGATTCAGTGAGAGCAGGAGACTGTGGGATAGTAAGGAATAGAACAGATCTGGGAGATTTATTTCCCATTAGAGTGAGGCAGATGGGGAACAAGGGGCCACAGGCAAAGGCAAATCATTTGATGGGGAACCAGAACCAAAATGTAGAAAAGGAAAAAATCAAATCAAGACAGACTAAAAGTTTCCCAGTGAGAAGTTTCACTCCCCCAAGAAAAGGGGTCTATTCCACAAAAGGACATGTTCAGGGACACTCCCAGTTTTAATGGAATTGTTATTATTTTTCAATTTTCACTAAGCAATCAATCCAAAAAAGTATTAGCACCTCCAGGAAAGAAGTTGCAATACACTTTTTTCCATTGAAAACATAGGTGAAAGCAAAGGCATATGTACAATTCTCCCATCAATAAAATTTCAATCTCCCATCAATAGAATCTAATTCTCCAATCAATAAAATCTAAAATTAACCATTTTAAAGATTGAAAATAAAAAAGACAAAAAAATTATTTAAGGCAAAGCAAATATTCTGAAGGAAGGCAAGCCAGATGCTGTGGGAAGAAAATCTACAGAAAGTTTTAACTGCAACTTTATTTCCTTGACCATCTCTCCTTATCTGTTAAAGGTTTTATCTCTCTCTACAAACCCTGTGTTAATGTAACACTTAACCCCCACTAGCACTCATATTTGAAACAGCTAAGCCTGTTTCAGAGCAGAGAGGGCTCTGTGTCAGTGCAGCAGGCAGAGGGATGCACTCAGCTGGCTCAGGAAAAGGGACCCATTGCTCCATCCCTGTCCTCTTGAAGCTTTATTTGGTTGTGCCTCTAACTGTGTTCCCCAAGCACCTCATCCCTCCTCATGCAGCCCTCACCTCTTCTTCTTGCATCCCTGATGCTTCCTCTTGCCCTGTGAAAAGTTTTCAGTCACTAAAATAGGAAAATATAGACAAACACCCAAGTGGTACAAATTTACTAACATGAATTGGAGAAAAGATTTCGTTTTTTTGTTTTTCCATGCAGGCTGTTCCAGCACAGGAAACAATTGGAGCAGGCTGCACATTTTGCAGCGTGTGTCAGTGCATAGAGCCCCAGCACAGATTTTGGCAGCAGCAGCAGTAGCTGTGAGGAAGATCTCTAACAACCAGGCTAAAGTAATGAAGCAATGAAGACACTAATCTCTTTCCCTGTGCAGCCAAACCAAATGTCTTTTAGTCCTCCATGCCTGAGTCTTCTAAGTGTAAACTTTTCACAGTAAGAGAAAGGAAATCATCTTCAGATTTTAGTGAGAAGAATGAGTCAGATAGCCCCAGGCAACAAAGTTCTGAGCAGGTAAAGAACAGTTTGTGACTGCCTTTGGAAAAGTATCTGCTGGTTATTGTTCTTGTGCAATATTGCTTTAAACCCACACAGAGGTTAATGGGAAGATGTTCCTGTGTTGTTTCCTTTCAAGATGCTTCCTCCCCTTTTCCAGATGTGCAGGGCCCAATGGAAGATGGTCTGGCAGTGGAACCTGATCCCCACTCCTCAAGCAGAGGTCAGCCCAGCCCTGGGTCTGAGCTTGGCACTGGATCCTCCGTGGCTCTGAGAATGAAATGGAGCATTGCTTTTGTAGTGTCTGTTCCAGTGCAGTTCCCAAAAGCATGAGAATGAAAGCTGAACATCTGCCCCCTCCTCATGACTAACCCAGGAAACCAGCGCATTCGCTGGGAATCTTTCTAGAAAGGGCAGGGGGGAAAATACAGTGATTCCACACGTATAAGGCGCACTTCCGGGTTCGGCTCAAAACTTCAGTCAAAAAGGTGCACCTTATAGGCATGAAATTACTGTACCTGGAGAGTTTCCATTAGCTGAGTTTGTCAGCAGTTCCCATTTCCATGTTCCTCGGAGGAGTCCCTGGCTGCTCTGGGTCTGACAGCAGCAAATATCTCCAGTTCCAAGGGAAAATCCTACATGGAGAAGGCAGTGACAACAGGTGAGAATGACAGTGACAAACAGAAGAGTGACTGAAGAACCACAGGGTAGAATCCTGTCCTAAGGGAGTAGCAAAGCATTCCCCCTGGTTTCCAGAGATTCCTGGGAGTTCTTTCATTGGTAAAACATCCAGACTGGCACAGAAGATGTGCCATGAAGGATTTGTTCCCACTGTCCATCATGGGAGTGAGACACCAGCTAAGGTGCCTCATCCTGCCAGCTGCACTGCTCTCATGTGGAAGTGCCCCTAGGATAAGGAATTGGGCCTTTCCCTCTCCTGCCTGGGCAGGACTTGTGGCACTTTGTCTGAGAATGAAGAGTGGAGCATCACAGCTGCCTCACAAACACGATGGATATTGATGAATGCTTCCTGACGGATGGGTTGGGGATGGGATAATGGAATAATGGGATGGGATAATGGGATGGAATGGGGATGGGGATAGGGATGGGGAGCACAATCTCCCTCCTCTCTGCACAAGACTGTGCCTGCACTCCCCTCTGGCACAGCCTCCAGAGGCTGCCTCGGGCACCAAGCCTCATCCCCAGCACCCCCAGCAATCCCAGGGGAAATGAGATCAGCTGAACTCCTGCCTAGCCGTGGGAGATGGGCTCCCCAGAGCTTCCTTGCAGCTCTGTAAATCACTCATCCCATGCAGAGCTTGGCTGGAAGGTGCCTCATCCCTTCCAAGACTCACAGCCCTGCCCTTCTCTTCCAAAGCCATTTGTTTGGAAAGGGCAAAGAGGGGTCCCAGCACAGCCATGACTAATGTGTGGCTAATTCCCAGCAGGATGGCAAAGCAGCTTCCAAGGAAACAGAGTCTCCTGCTTTCCTGACCCAGGCTGTGACAGCTGAAGAGAGAGCTTGCTCTTACCAGTAAAAATAAACACTTTCCTCATCTGAGATCTGAGAGGGCAGCTCTCCTCCTGATTTACATCTGCAGGGTCAGCAGTGTCAGGGCACCAGTGCACCAAGGACCTGCCACAAAGCACTGCAGGCATTAACCCAGAGGGAAAAGCTGCTGTGACCCTTGTCCCAACCTCCCCAGTGTTAAATGCTGAACTAATTGCTCCGTTTTCATTGTCACTCCGGGGCAAAACTCACATTCACTTTCCCCAAGTAGCTGCTGCCTACTTTGGGGTTGACCTGTGGAGTCCTTACTGCAACAATCATTAAGTTCAGAGGTGTGGAACAGCTGCCAAATTCCACTGACACCTTCAGGAGAAGAGCAGCTGCTCTCCAGCCCATGAAGAAGGTTCTGAAGGCAGCAAACAAACAGTAAAAACAGCATTGCTCAATAAATGGAAAACACAAGATGTGAGCTATTTACAACGAAAAAACACCAAGGCTCAATGAAGCTGAGAAAATATTTATTAAAATCAAGAAAACTTCAAATTACAACTCCATTCCTTCTCAAATGTGTATGTTTTAATTAAGTATTTTTTGTGTTGTCTAGTTCCTACATTATCAGGTCATTTGTAAATTCCAACATCTTTGCATGCATTTTAAGCCATGTTCATTCTTCTACTGACAATTAATACGTGATTCAATTAATATTTTTTACTTTTAGCAGAGAGATATAAAGTCTTTGATCTTTAAAAAAATTCCTTTTAATCATCTCCAGTGTTGTGCTCCAGGCAATATTTTGTAGGTGTGCTTGGAAGTTGGGAAACAATTGCACAGAGCTGGAACTGCCAACACTCTTTCTCCACTTGCAGGAAATTCCAGGGTTTTAGTGCCTTGTCTTTAGGAGCAGGGATGTTGCACAGGAATTGTGCATTTTGCACATAAAAAATTGCTTTTCCATTTTATAGAAATATCAGATCTCTTGTTCACAGGAGCACCAAAGGACCTGCCTCCAGCACCTAATCCTAGAGGACAATTTCCCCCTTGGAGAAACTGATGTGACCAGCAGTGCCCACTGAAGGGCTCCTGAAACAAAAAATAATAAGGAAGGTGGAGTGAACCTCACTCATTCCAGGCTTTTCCCTCCTGCAAGGGCTGATGGAAGGAGCTCTGCATGCTGGAGGCTGTGAACAGTGTCTCTGCAGTGCAGCCTTGCAAAGCAGCACTGCAAAAGATCACAAAGTCTGAATTGCACAAGGAATTCATGTCAGCAAGGAGCAGAAGTACCTGAGAGCATGAACTGCACAGTAAATGGCCCATGGCTTCCTGTACAAGGAAAAAAGATTAAAAAAAAAAAAGGAGAGTTCACAGGGTAAAATATCACAAGGAAGGAAGCTATTTTAACAGTACAAATGACAAGCATATTTTAAAGAAAATGGGGTTTGGCTTAGCAGAAGTAGTTTGAGTCAGGAGTACTTTGCTGGTACAGAGGGAACCCAAGATCCAACTTGACTTTCATAATGCTGCACAAATACAGCCCATTATGCAAGAGAGGACTTTCAAATCCTTGTTTCAAAAAATAGGTCAGGCTGAGCTCAAACACTTCCTTGTAGAAATGCAGCTTAATGTGGATTTGAGTGACTGCTGTGGCTCAGTGCCAGGCAGCAGCTCCAGAGATGTTGCTGAGAAATGTCCTTCAACCTTCCTTTGCTTCAGTCTTCCCTCTCCAGAGAAGGAGGGGGAAGCAACAGGACTGAGAGGGCTTCATCAAGGAAAAAATCCCAGCTTTTGCCACGGGATAGCTGCATCCAGCATCTCGTGCCTGCAGGTTCTGCTGCTGGACCATGAAGTGCCTCGGGGGAAGCAGAGGGAGCTGCATCCCTGTCTGCTGCCACATCAACAGTTCATTCCAAACACAGGTCAGGATTGACTGCAGGGGGGCATTGTGGCAAAATCTTTTAGCCATCCTAATTTCATGGCTAGGTCTGTGTAAGGGAGTGGACAGTGTTTCTGAAAGGCATCATCACAAAAGTGTTTCATTATTTTGTTGGTTTTGGGGTTTTTTTAAAGCTTAAAGCTTGATATATTCAATCAATTCTATTTCTCCTGTTACATTGTGGATTAGTTAATTGCAGAAGCAAAAAAGGGTGCCTGATTTATTATGTATAGAGCTTTGGAAAACTACAAAAAGCAGAAGCATAGACAAGTCACCCAGCTCCTCACTAACGGCCTTCAGCAAGGATGAAAATGAGACTAACTGTAGTAAAAATGCAAATAAAAAGCAATGTATGAATTCAGGCTTCTGTCTTCATTAAAGAATCAATCTGAAATGCATTAATTCAGGCAGCCAAAAGTTTTAAAAAAAAATTGGGGGGATAAACACCAGCCTGTCATATCTGCAGCCCTGGCTGCAAAGAACTGTTGCCAAATTCCTACAAATTCCCTACCACCCATATGGCAACTCCCATCACCCCAGGTGGGCTCTAGCAGCCTGTTCAGAGAACAAGTCTGCAGGAAAAAAAAAAGGGCAGATTCACCTGGGGAGAGGAGGAGCCTCTCTTGAAATCCCTGCCATGGTGAGAGTGTGAAATTGCCAAGCTGCATTGAATGGAACTTGCACAAAATTTTAACCAGACCTTTTAACCAGGGCAGAAATTTAGAAATTTCCACCGTGTCTTGCCTGTCCTGCTGCCAGGAGGGCTCCAGCCCGGGGACAGCTCCTGCACCCAGGGCTTTTCAGTCATAATGAGGAGAAAAACCAATCAGCAGCTGCAGGAGAAATCCTTGAGGATGAGATCCAGACCCCAAACTACTCCAGATAAAATTTAAGATAAATTCAGCAGCGATACCAGCTGCTTTTGAGCAATCCATTACACAGCCATCAGCTCCTGACAACTCTTGGCTTTTTAAGAGTGAACCAGAGGAGAGAAATCTTTGTGCAGGTGCCCACCCTCAGGGCCCCTTGGTGGGGAAGCAGCTGTGATGAAACCATGAGCCTGTGCAAACCAGGATTGGTGATGAGAAAATGGACCTCAAACCTGTGCAAAGCAGATTTAGTGGCAAGAAAATGGACCTGAAATGTGTGCAAACCAGGATTAGTGCTGAGAAAATGGACCTGAAACGTGTGCAAACCAGAATTAGTGCTGAGAAAATGACCTCAAATCTGTGCAAAGCTTTGACTCAGTGCCTGTGCACGAGTATGGGTGTGAATTAAACTTCTACACTGCTCTCTGCCCATTAATAACTCCAGATATAGCACACCAGGGACACACTGACAATATCAGAGATTTTGTGTGCTCTCCTGCCCTGATAGACATCGTAGCACTTCACTGCTGTTTTACATGTCCAAATATTTGCCTGGATAAATAGAATCGTTTGAGTAAGCTGCACTTTGGAAACTGGATGAGTCACATCATGAAGAAATATTCTGGAAAAGGTCTACAGCATAATTACAGACAGAAAAATGAAAGAAGTTGGCACTAGACGATGTATCAAGGATAGAAATATCCTGACTAGGTTTGCCAAAGGAGGCCTTTTCCCAGGTCTAATATTCATGAAAAGTTATTTCATAAAACAATTAATTGGATTGGAGCGCCTTTTTAAATAATAAAATACATTTTTCTTTCTTTCTTTATCTGGACACAGAACATCCCTTGTGAAGGAAAAGAAATCAAGCAGTTTGAGCAGAAACCTGCCTGGCATGCTGGGAACACCCTTGAGAACCTGACATGACACAAATATTTGAAAATAAGATTTTATACTCTTCTGTAGTTCTGCTTGTAGCACAAGGAATCAGGACTCACAATAACCCACACTCTGTAAGAGAAAGCTCAAGGTAGAATTTTGCATTTCTCAGGGTGCAGTGAGAAGACTCACGTGCCTCAGAGAGCTGAGTGGAGATTTGGCAGGTTATGTATTGCAGACAGAGCATTAAGGAAGCAAAAAGTGATATTCCCACCATTAAATATAGCTTGGAGTCTTGTTAAGGCACAAAGTGAGGGGAATGAGAAGCTTTGAAATTGAAGTTTTTATGTGCTGCACCAACTACCAAAAATTACATGCTAATATCATTTTCTTGCTTTTATTCTTCTGCACTTCAGCAAAAATCCTCTTTTCAGGCTCTGTCTGCAGGTCCAGCTGCTCCTGTCTCACAGACTGGATCCCCATTTCTGCTCAGACATGGGCTCTGCCCCATCACAGTGAAACATCCTCCCCAAATTCCCCAAACCCAACAATGTCACCACGGATCCAGCAATCAAGATGTGCATCCAGAGTCACAGCACAGCAAAGGTTCAATCACATCAGCAGCAGTAAGCATGAAAATGGTGTTTTATGAAGCAAATAACTAAGACCTAAAAAAAAGCCAGGAAAAATCCCCACAAGCAGGGGAACATGAGAGCAAGGTGAAAACTAAAAAGCTGCACGATCACCAGCAATTATGGGTGACTTTCCTGGCAATCAGGACTTGCAAATCAAGTCCACCTCCTGCCCTGGTGGCCGGCTGCCAGGAAGAAGTTAATTAACCATCACTAACAAATGTGCTTCTATGGGCTCCCCTAGCCTTTAACTAGCTGGCTCCACCTCTCCCTGCAGCTTCTCCTGACTGACCTCCTGTAATTGCCCATGGGCCAAATTCATCCTTGGGGAAAGTCTTTGCATCTTTAGTTTGCACCAAGAATTAATTTCACCCTGAAAATACACACTGGCATTTTCCTCATAAACTAAAGGAAATAATATAATCTTTCTTTTTCTTTGCTTTTCTTTTTTTTAATCTTCCCTCAACATCATTGACCTTTCCCATCTTACTCCAGCCACCTTCACTTACAGCCAGTTCCTTTTCTTTCAGCTGATTTTTGCAAGCATTTGTTTTATTTTACATGTTGAACTTTTTCCAGTCCATGTGTCTTATTCTAAAACTACAATTCACGAAATAGCCTAATTCTCCAAATGGTGCTGAACTGAGTGGAATAATTACTTTACTTGTTTTAGGCCTCTGCTGGAATCCTGAATTACACACTTGGAAAATTATGATTGTTTTATCTTCTTTTTTTTTCCTCTTTTCTTCAACTTCACAAGATGTGTGAAAGACAGGTTTTTATAAAGGACATAAACCCAGCCAAAACTATAATTACCACAGACAGAAAAGAATTCAGAGAAAAGATGATTTTATGATTAAGGCACTGGAGTAGAAACTCAGAAATTTAGATTCTTTTTGTGGCCCTGCCAAAACCTCTTTATATAACCTTTGCTGAGTTAATCCCTCTGTTCCTCAAATAAAACACTCTGGCACTTCCCTGCTCTACAATAGCTGCTGCGTAAACACATTCATTCACATTTGTGAGATGTTCAAACACACCAATAATCAGAGAGCCACGAGGCTGGGATGGTTGAAATCATCTGGCTGTGTTTAATCATCTCTTGTCAGGACTGAATGCAGCTTTAATCACAGGCACATGGGATGTGGCAGCAACGCTGCTGAGAGACGAGCACCGTACTAAAAGAAAGAAAAACAGGGTAAAAATTATGTTCCTAATAAAAAAATAGTTTGCAAATCAGGGCAGCAAATACACAAATGAATCCAAGCATCTCCCCGTTCCAGTTCCCTCAAAACAGGGGCAGGCTCAAGTCTCTCACTATAAAAACCCATCAGAGCATCAATTCACATTCCACTGGAGCTGAGGGAAGTCAAGAGGAATTACAGCAGCTCCCAACTTCTCTCTTGATCCCAAGGAAAAGCACACAAAAGAAATGCTGCTAAAGGCTTACCCACAGTTGTAAAACAAGCTCAGGTACAGGATGCCAGAAGAGTATTAGCTGCACATTTCCAGGACAGGATGAGGATTCTGAACCCTTGGAGGGAATTTAATTTAAAAACTCTGAGGTTGAGCAATGGCTGAAGTGAGGAAGCAGTAAAGCCAAGCCCTGCAAGGCTGTAGTGAAACATTAATCTCAGAGAAATTAGGATTTTAGTTAAGAGTTAGAAGAAACTGGGCTAGAGATAGTTACCTGAAATTTAAATAATTGATTGCCTGTCAATTTATGTTTGCTCAGCTGTGCTTGCAATGGGAAAGGATGAAACTAGTAGGTAGGTCCAAAGAACACAAATAATTGCAACCAGAAACTCATTCTTTGAAAGACTAGAGCTGCCCCAAAAGCCATTTGTATTGTCAGAAAAGGTGAAGAGTTCAGGGTGAGGAAGACTCACCTTACTTCCTCCTTTTAAGACCTCTCCCCACAAAAACGACCCCAGACTTAATTCAAGAGGCCAACCACACTGCTTAATAGCTATTCAAGCTAATTACCATAGGAAGTGAGGATGGGAGGGGCTGGTATTATAAATATTTATTTGTTTGAACTGTTTGTCAATAAACAGACTCTGTGATCACCTGTAATTTTGCAGTGTGTATTAGAGGGTTACTGCTGCCTAGCTCTGAATAAATACACACTTTGTAACTTTACATTGTTAGAGAGTCTTTTGTCCATCACAGTTCAGTATCGGTGTTAGACCAATACTCATATTTGGGTAAATCAGTAGGGTCACTGCAGGTGCATCACTGCTGTGCTCTGCTGGCACCTTTGGGCATGGACTAAGGCCCCGAGGAGGTTTTCATCTGCTGCTCCACCCTGAACCATGCTCACATCCCACACTTGGATAGAAACTGCTGCCACATCCTCCCACCTCTTTTCCTGGAGGAAAAGGCAAACTCAGGGGTGTTTCCCTTCTCTCTCCCTCCTCAAACACTAAAGGCTTGCAAGGTTGCTGTGTCAACCGATCCCCCCTTCCTTTTTCATTGCTTTAATAAATTAAGCCGAGCAACAATAGAGATGAGAGAAAGCGGGACAATGTGGTAAATGTAGCAGAAAGAAATTTGAATTGTAATGAGGAGAGCTAATCAGGAAAAGAATGGACTATAGAAAAACGCACTAATGAGTTTCTAAATAAATTCAAAAGGTTAATATTGTTCTATCTAACAAATACGAGAAGAATCCTAATATGAAATTAATGGCCCCACTCTAGTGCCCTTGCAGCCACATGTTAAAGCAGTAACTCCCACTCAATTTACCCCTCTGTGCATCACATCCATCCTCTCCTAACACCTCTATGCTCCTGCAAATGGGACCTTTCAGGTCAGCCAGGTCTCTCAATCTCTTTTTTTTCTGTGCATCAAATGCTTGAGCCAAAGTCAGTAATCCAATGGACAGACTCTCTTTGATTTGCAGAGTTTGCACCAAGATTAGTGCGACTCATTTATGTCAGCATCAACAAAACAGTGATCAAAATCCACTTTTCAAACCATGAGAGGTGTGTGGGTATTTATAAAGTGATGGATTTGGTGGGATTTATGCACACTTCTATTCCCTTTTATTACCACATGGATTTCTAGGGTGAGCAAAAAGCTAATCCAGGTTAACTGAGGAAAGAACAAGTGAAATTAGAAGTTTATAATAATAAAAAAGCTGGAATGTTTCTTGTTTGTTTTAATTTATATGATGCCAGTAGTTCAAAACATAAAACTAAGACTTTCTATTTATAATCAAAAGCCAGAGTCCTTTTTGCATTCTATTGCAAAACATGGTAAAACTGTATTTCAGCCAAAATTTTGTGTGAGAAAGTAGTCTCTTTCAAGAATTAAGAAAAAAAAGTCCAATTCCCAGCAAAGTAATAGACTCACAGGCTTTCCATAAGAATAGAGGATCTGCTCAACTAATTTTTTGCTGGAAGGAAGGAAATAGCACCATTACAGTATTTTACTCTGAATATAAAATACCAGAATGACATCATACTTTGGGAAGAACTCTGAGCACATTTGTGTGCATGGCCATCCATCTTCTGCTCTGCAAACAAAACCCACAGGGCAGAGCTGAGGGCAGCTGCACATTAATCTCCCCTGGCTGGAGATGAGTTAGGTCCATCCCAGAGCTGAGGAACCTCGTACAATCCCCACACTGATAAATCTGTGCGCTCATCCCGGGGCATGGGCTGACTCAGAGCCTGTCAGCTCTGCCCAGGACAGGTCTGCTCCTCTGCCCTGCCCTGCAGCCACACTCAGACCCCAAAGGGCAGAGCTGCAGCTGCTCACAACTGGCCATCAAAGCCTCCCTCCACACCTATCCAGGACATGAGAAATAGGGAGATGGGCACTGTTTTTATTCCAGACATGGGAATTATTCTGAATATGGAGCAACACTCCCATGCCAGGATTGACCATACTGTCTATTACTCATGGCAACCTTGCAAAATGCTGCTCAGCCACTCACCTGCCATGAATAATTTTGTTTGACAGGCAGGTTAAATACTTTAGCTTCCTGATCTCTCTCCTCCTCCTCACAAGGAAGGAGGGCAGTCGTGGGCTGCCCTGAGAGGCATCGTGGCAAGGATGTTTAATAGAGGCTTCAGTGGAGTTCAAACTTGCTAGGCAAAGACTGAATAAAAAAACCACCTTGGACCCAAGAGATTGAGTGGGGAATGCACAGAGAGAGAGACTTGACAGCCAGGACATGTAAACTCTCTGTGAGTGACCTTTTGAACATTAGCACTTCCCCTGGGTCAGTTCTGGAGAGCTCAGCAGAGCTCCTCAGTGTGCCCAGCCCCAACCACAAGGGAGATGAGGTGGAAGGCAGAGGAGCAGCTTGTGCTGGATGTCTCACCCACTGAATATCTCTGGCACTGCTCTCTCTGCAAAAAGACTTTCTGAGACAAAAGGCACTGCGAGGAAATTGCTAAGTGTGAATAAACAAGACAGTTGCATAGCTCATCATAACCCTAATGATGCTCCCTAAATCATGCAGGCCCATCACCTAGATCTATTGGCCACATTAGCAGACTGCTGAGTGTGGGAAATATGGAGAGGATAATTTTTAAAGGGTTTTGCCTGCAATGCTCATTGGGAACCCTTTGAGATGGAGTCTAAAGCAGATGGTGAAATGGGAAAATTATTCACGTTAATTCTTTAGCAGCCTAAAATAAATTTAGGGAATAATGAAAGAATGAAAGCTCCATTCAGCCACATTTTTGCTTTTGCAGCAGTCATCAAAGTCCTAACAGGGAGGACCCAACTCTGCTGCATTCCACACACAAAGCTGCTGTGTTTATTAGTTCAAAGACACAAGAGCAGTAATATCCTGAAAAAAAAAAAAAAAAAAAAAAAAAGGTCATTGCCTTTCATTAGCTATTGTTCAATGGCCTGATGAAAAAACAAAGAAGCTGAAACAGCAAATAAACCTCACAGTGCTGAACACAGATCCTTTTCGAGCCTCCTTCACACACGTGTCCTACAGAAAAACTCTTCTGCTTTGGTCTTCTCATCCACTCTTCAAACTCTTACAGTGGGAAAACAATCCTGATCTTCCTTTTTTACAGACAAGGAAACTGAGTCATTGCTTTCATCCAGAGGGGTAACAATAAAGTCAGGACTACAACCTAGCAAATCCAATCTTGAGTTTTCCTGTGCATTTTGCAGGAGCACTAGCTCCTTGAGAGACCTGGTGAATCAAACCTCAAAAGTCTCCCAAGCCAAACACAGAGTCCTCAGCCACATAACATGATTGGTATCCTGGGAGGTTCTCCTTCACCCAGATGACCCAGAGGATCTGAGGAGCCTTACTCCCATAGCAAGAGGTTGCAAATATTTTTTACATCTTCAACACAAGAAGCAAATAAAAACATTGCAGAATTCATAAGACATTTCTGTGTGAGTGCAGCACAAAGCTCTGTGAAACTGCTGAAAGGAAATGAGGGAGAATGTAAATGTTTCATACTAAAACCACTAAAGTTCACTTCTACAATCACTAACACCAGAGTGATCAAGATAAAATATCAAGATAGAGTATCAAAATAAAATACTTGGAAATCTCTGGCTCAGCTTTTGCTCCTGACACTTCACAGCCCTGTTGCCTTCTTTCTATTTTATTTCCTATTAGTTTTTGGCACGGTGAGCAAAACCTACCCAGGCTGCCAAGCACTCGTAGCTGAGTTTCTCCGAGCAC
>VRYO01000116.1:3500614-3543942 GCA_009812075.1 Sialia sialis | reverse complement strand
CTCCTGACTCCTCCTTTGGCTCTCAGGCTGGAAAACAGATTTTTAAATTACACAGGTGGTGTCTCGAGCTGCTGAGACACCCCCGACACTTCTCTGTTTAGAGCAGTGTTTGTTTGCTTTATGTGTCGTTTGGTGGTGTCCTCTAGTGGTTCCTTCCTGCACAAGAAACACCTAAAATTATGTCAGCTGCATTTAATAGCACTTGGGGGGAGGAAAACGACAAATTTTGACAGGACTCAAAAGAACAGCAAAATAGATGGCATTTTTCTCTTTCATTTATATGTCTAAAAGTCACAGCAAAGTTCACTCTGTCCTAATATTAAGGAAAAGTTATGAAAGGTAACAAACAGCAGCATGACTCAATATTTTTGAAGTGATGGCTTTCTATAAATAAGGGGAAAAAAATCAGAAATGGCCAGTAGAATTATTAATTAAAATACGAAAGCAGATAAATAATGAATGGCGGTGTCATGTATTCATTAGGATTCTACAAATGAAAGATATCTCTCCCAGTGATTCCTTTGATGAATCTAGCCCAAATATACTTGAACTGCAACATGAAAAATTCAGGATGCTCGTATTTCATTCTGCATCAGGCAGCCTCAGATCCCCAAATCTCAAAGCCAGGAACTGCAAGTGTCTAATCCCAGCACTGATCCTGAGCTTTTTCTCTGGCCTTGAACAGGCTTTTCACCTGGTCTTAAGATTATCTCTAATAGGAATGGAATCACAGAAGAGTTTGGATTGGAAGGGACCTTAAAGCCACCCAGCCATGGGCAGGGACATTTCCAGTGTCCAACCTGGTCTTGGACACTGCCAGCGATCCAGGGGCAGCCAGAGCTGCTCTGGGCACCCTGTGCCAGGGTATCAGCACCCTCACAGGGAGGATTTTTTCCTAATTACACCAATCTGTGCTCAGCACAGTCCCATCAGTGGATGGGGTGTACTTTGGGGTTCTGGGAAGCAAAGGAAGGATGGAGAAGCAGGTGAAAAGAGAGTTGCAGGCTCATGTCTCCCAGGTAAATCTCCATTTGTGCAAGGTGGATTAAAGAAAGGACAGAATGGGCCCATGTACTATATTACACAAGTGTATTTAAAATAGATCTTCAGAGGTATAGATGTATAATAAATATATGTATATGTACATATATACATGTATATATCTATATATATATCTATATATAGGTGCATAAATCTACTACTGTGAATTTTTGTTAAAATATTTTCCAAAAGCATCTGAGCCCATCCCAAAGAACCAGAAGCCATCATGAAATTCAGAAATGCCATCCTGGGGCCCTAAGACACCTCAACCACATAACCAAAATCTAAACCCAAAACAACAATAACAAAAAGCCAAAAAAATCCCCAAAACAACCCCCAAAATCTACAAAAACACCCCTCAAAACAACTACCACATCAGTAATCTAAAATTCAAAGATCTTCAATGCACAGTGACTTGTTCACCTCAGTGCTGAGTATTTTCATGTACAGTAATTTCACAACTACAAGGCACACCGGACTATAAGGTGCACTTTTTTTTTGCAGCGAGGATCCGCGCACAACAAAGTAACAAATTAGTAACGGAATGGCGCGATTGCGGGGTTTACTGGCAGCTGCTCAATTTGCAAACATTTTTCACAGATTGGCGCAGCCTTTAAATGCAGCCCCAGGTGCCCTCCCCATGCCATGGGCCCTGGCACTCCCTCCCGCCCCCAGCACCATCTGCTGCGGCTCTCATGGCTCGCACTTCTGGGTTGGCAAATTTCCAAACTTTGTCCATATATAAGGCGCAGTGGATTATAAGGCGCACGTCTGGATTTCGATCAAAATTTTAGGGTTTAAGGCGCGCCTTATAGGCGTGAAATTACCGTACTTGTTCCCCACTCCACTGTGGGTTCCAGGCACTCCCAGAGTGCAGGAGCAGGACGAAGGGTCACTAAATCCTCCTGCCACAGCCAGGGTGTCTCAGCCCTCCCTACTCACACTGCAAAGTCCCCTCTGAACATTCCAGTGAGTTGCTGCAGTGTACAGCAGTTGTTAATAAAAGACTTGCTCTCCCCCGGGCTTTGTCAGCTCTGCACTTCAAAGCTCATTTCACACGCAGGCCAGCGCTGTATTTTAGGAAGAGAATGTTAACATGAGCTCTTTAGTCAGTTGAATAAAATATCAGGAATCCCCCTCTCCTTCCCTCTCCCATCAAATTCAAAAAACAAAAAACAAACAAAAAACTCCCCAGGAATCTCTTGGCAGCCTCTGATGGATTTGACAGGAGCACTCCCTTTGTAGGGTGGATTGAAATCCCAAGCTCTGTGCGTGTGGTTTTTTTCCACTGCAAAATAAGAAAAATGAGACCAATTTCCACAGAAAAAGGAATTAACAAACAGCATTCCCAAGGGGTATCGGATGGCCTCAACTTTTTCTGTTGAACACAGGTTGGCACTGATACCAACCTGAGAATTGCCTTAGCCAGGTGAGAATGCAGCCCAGACAGGTGGTGCCCATTTCCTGGTGGGTTTTTATCTCCCACCTCTCCTCCAGATTGCTCTGCATAGACCAATGTTCCTCTTCTCCACCACCTAGCAAACAATTACTCTTGAAGCCATGAAATCAAAAGAGAATTAAAATAAAATATATATTACTACTAGTGATTTGGACAGTTAATTACAGTTAATTAAGCTTATATTTACTGTAATTACTGAATAATTTATATCACCATGGAAGTGACAGAAACTGTATAAAGAAATGAGAATGATTTAAAATTATTTTAAGTGCTTGGAATGTCTAAGAAGCATTTTGTAAGATACATTGAAAGATTCTAAATTTAATTATAACACTAAGTTACCTTAAGCTCTGTCTGGGCTAATATTTTTCCTAGCAATTAGACAGCAGTTGATGATGCAATTACACTTTCATGTATAACTTTTGTGCAAGCAATGTAATTATTTTATTAAAAAATAATCAGAAGACATAATATGTGTGAAGTAGCTACATTAATTTTTTCTATCATTTTCCCCAGACACATTTTGGAGCTCCACTGCAGGTCTCTGCATAACAGAAAGTAGTGTGAAGTAGGCAAGAAGGAAGCAAAAGAGTCAAGACAAGCAATTAATGCATGCTAACTCTCCTCAGCAAGGATTATCCCAGTCGCCATCAGAGGAGTCTGCGGTTACAGGGAATTTTAAATGAAGAACAGTATCACCCATGAGAGTAAGAAGATTAAAAGTCAAAGAAACCACAATAAAAAAATTTAATGACATTTTTTTTGTTTTCCAAATCTCATGATTTAAAGATTAGGATTCAGTGGGTTGTGGAGAAGGTTGGTTTCTTTTTTTTTTGTCTCCTATTTTATTTCATGAGCTTGCAGCACTGCAGCTTTGGAGCAGTAACCAAAACCCCTTTGGAAAAGATCATCTTTGAACTTCCTAAAACATCCAAGAATCTGCCCTGGCTCCACCCTGCATCCTGCGGGAATCAAACTGATCCAGCCACGCCAGACTGGGGCTGTGAAAAGGAAGGCAGAGGTGGCACTTGGGGCAAGATCCAAAGGAAGCAACTCTCCAAGTCCCCCTGAAGCTGGAATATTCTTTCCAAGAGCTGACAGCCTGTGCCAGCTCTGCCTCACACTCTTCTTGCTTTTGTTTTCACACTTGGACCAGACTTCCAGCTGACCCGGTGGGCTAGACTGCCCAAATGCCAGGCAGCTCTGAAAAGGGACATCAAGATCATTAACAACAGGTAGGATGTGAATAGCTAAGATTTATCAGTGGATCAGGAAATAGCAGATGGAAGAAAAAACAACAAACAAACAAACCAAAGACCACACCATCACTGACCACTAATAAATGTTTCCCTCTAGATAATGTAAATCTAATGCAAAGAAGCACTCATTACCACCCATCATGGTACTCCTGCAGCATCTCTCCCTATTGTGCCCTGGGACTGAGTTGCAGCAGTCTATCACTTCTTTTGAAATGAGAAAATTCTCCTTAAATCTTTATCCCACACTGGCTTCCCTGCTCTTCTCCCCTGAATTCCCTACCACTGCTGCTGCTGGCTTCCACAAGCAGGAGAGAGCTTCAGGACCACACAGCCACAGGCTGGCATCTTCAGGGGACTCTGACAGTCCCAGGTCTATTCTACTGAAAGATGCAAGGTGTGATAAAATATTTAAGCAGCCATTTAACCAGTGAAGCTCAGGGGATGCAGCCAGCTGCAGTGCTGGAGCTGGATGCAGCAGCAGGCTCCTCTCCTTTAGCCCCTGGGGGATGGCAGCATCCCCATCCTGCAGCTGCAGGCAGCCCTTCCTCCAGGAACCACCAGCTGAGGGCTGCACACCCTCCCTGCCTGCTCTGGGGATGCAAACCCCTCCCAATGCCTGCACACAGCACCAGAGCAGCCCCTGGCAGCTCCACACTGCTAATTAACCACAGCTCAGAGAGTAATTTGGTGTGGGGCAGGTTCACACCTGCTGACACAAGTATCCCTGCTCTGCAATTCACGTGGAACAGACAGCAGTGGGTACCAATTCTGGCCACTTCTATCCACTGCAATTTGCAGGTTTAAATATTTATTTAATTGAGGGGTTGTTGTGGTTCTAGAATGGCAGTGCTCAAGGAAAAAAAAGTGGATTGATCAGAATAAAAAGAAGCCTAGTGTTTTAAATTCTAGCTATTAAGCAGAATACCCACATTTCCACGTCTTCTCACAATATACTCATAAATACTCCAATACACGTGGAAATAGGCAGTTGTTTTTACCATGGCTAATGGACAACACTCAGGTTGTTTAAGAGTAGAAGAGGAGCAGCCAAACACCCTGACCCCTGTGCCCTGCAGCAATTATTTCTTTCCCCTTCATGCCCAGAGATGTGACCAGCTGAAAATCCAGGGAATCCATGTAGTAAGCAGATCTGATGGGTAACTAGGATGGAAACATTGACAAAATGTTCAGAAATGGAGCTGGCAGAAGTGCCTGGAGGCACAGGGCAGATATGGAGCAGCTGAGGTGAATTGACAAGGAAACACTGAATTGTGAGGGGAATAAGACAGAGGACAGTGAACATGAACACGAGGCCAAGTGGAAGGGCAATGCAGGCCTTTGGGGGGATGGCCTGGGAGCAAAGAGAGCTAGAAAAGCGGAGAGAATCAGAAGGAAATGAAACAAAGAATGTCCAGAGCAAGGAGATGCAATGAGCCAGCTATGCTCTAAACCAGGGGAGCTGCAGCCAGGGTGAGACCAGGCTGAAAGCATGGACCTGATGGTGGGGGCAAAGCCAGGATTTAACAGGGCACTAGCCCCCTTGGATGCTCCAGCATTCCTCACAGAAAGGGTGCTCAGGCACTGGAGCAGGCTGCCAGGGAGCTGGGGGCTCTTCAGCCCTGGAGGTGTCCCAGGAAAAGCTGGATGTGACACTCAGGTTTAGCTGACAAGGTGGGGATCCGTCACAGGCTGGACTTGGTGATCCTGGAGGTCTTTTCCAAACTAAATAACTCAGTGATACTGTAAACAGCAGTGCAGATCTAGTAATACCCCAAACCAAAGCCCTGCAGCTTGTCTTGCTGCCCCCATGGAAAAGCTCAGTGCAAAGAGCAGCCAGAGCACACTCGGAGCCCAGGCTGTGTCCTGTGCTCCACAGCAGCATCCCTGTTGGGGATGGACACTCCAGAGCCTGCTCCAGGTGGGACTTTGAGATTCTGGAATCAAACCAGGACTGGCCTCCAAAAGCCAAAATTACAGATTTTGATTTTTGGAAAATCAAAGCCACGAGCACTATTTCCTTTATTTACCCACCCAGCAGCATTTGAGGTTGGCTGACACCTTCCAACAATCAGGCACTTGCTGACTTGTCCTTGTTTCCTTGGGTGAGGTTGCCCTGTACCATTTTTATGGAAGCCAATCGAATACTTTTGATCTTTCAAACACAACAAAACCTCAGGGGCTGTACAGAGAACGAGAGGTTCCAATGAACCCTTGAAATTAAGTGTGGGAATGACCTGAACAGCAGCTGGAAGCACTGGCAACAGAAAACATTTGCAAGCAAAGCAGTGATGAGGCAGGCAGTTTAAATGATTCCAGCCTTATCTGAATGAAGGTCTGAGGAAGAGTTAGGAGAACTTATTCTAACAAATTGGAACAGATTGCCAAGGGATGCAGTGGCTTTTCCATCATTTCCTATCTTTCAAAGAAGATTGAATTTTATACACACATACACACATTTTCATTCCAGGTCAGCGAGAAGTTTTTGGGGTGGATACATCAGTGACTGAAATCCCAACTTGTGTTAGTTAAGAAGTTAGGCTGGGTTATTACATTAATCTCCCTGCTTCTCTTAAAAACCTGTGGCTGAACTGATAACTTCATTTTGTAATACGAAAAAACCTCTTCATTTAAATTATAACAGCAATTCACCCTATGAATGTGCTGAAATC
This sequence comes from Sialia sialis, assembly GCA_009812075.1. Lineage (NCBI taxonomy): Eukaryota > Metazoa > Chordata > Aves > Passeriformes > Turdidae > Sialia > Sialia sialis. The sequence goes on along the minus strand of VRYO01000116.1, from coordinate 3,537,514 downwards.
CATGACAAAGCTGTTATACATTAAATTAGAATATACAACAACAGAAGTTTAAATAGTATTTGATTGCAACTATAAATAAATTGTGGGATGCTATATCACCATTTTAAAAATCCACTATTTTTATCTGATAGAGAATATGAACCAAACAAGAATCTGAAATCCCCCAAATTCCAGAAAAAAACACACAGATTTTTTTACAATGAATTCCTGTGAAAAAATAGTGCCTATTTTAATTAGAGAAAAAAGTTTCCTGACACAAAACTAGTTCTAGAGGCTGAAGGATTCCAAGAATACTTTTCACATTTGCCCACTTTGAACTTGTTACATCAGAATTTTCAAGTTTCCTGTTCTTTTGCTGTAAGCTTTCGGGAACTTTGGCTGGCTCTGGTGCACATCAGCTGGGGCAGCACAAGGGTCACTATGAATTCTGAACAGCTTCACAGAGCATCAAATTTAATAGACCCAAAGAATATGAGGGCAGGGGCCATAAACATAAAAATTAACAAGGGGAGCACTCTGCCATTAAACAGGGATCAAGGAACAAGCTCAAAAGCTGGCGTGGGATCAGGAAGCTGTCCCAATAATTGAGGTAATTAGTGAGGTGTGGTGATGAGTGTGCTGGCTCTCTGGACACCCTGTGCCTGAGCTCATGGGCCATTTGCAGCCTTTGGTCTGCACAGTCCTTCTCTGCCTTGCATCAACACTTGTGTTTCTGCAAATGCAGCCAGGAGCTGCAGTTTATGTCTGCAGAAAAGCTCAGGCTGTCATCAAGGTCCCAGAGCAAATCCTATTTTATTAACAAACTTCTACCCACCTAAGCCTGCTCTGTGCTCCTCAGGGAAACCTTAGGGAATTCTGTCATTAGAGAGTGAATAGGTGAGGCATGTTCAACATTCTGGAGTTCTTTTGCTGCCTGACCAGTTCAAAATCTGAGTTTAGTGAGAAGAAGTCTCAGCTCTCCAGAATGAGCCCTCAGCCCACTGAGGAGCTGCAAAACAACAGCTCCATCACCTGTGGAACTTGGAATGGCACAGCCTGGCCCAGCAAGGAGCTCACAGAGTGAAAGACACTTTGTCACTGGCAGACAAAGCACCGAAGTGGCTGACAGGACACAAAAACCCATCTGCCTGAAAACAGGCATGCCCAGGCTGGGAGTTCCAGGGCAGCAAACAGTGGGAAAACATGAGGCAACAATAGGAAAAGAGTCTGAGGTGGTGGTAAGGAGGTGGATTTTAGCTCTGTTTGGATAGATGAAGGACCTTTAGATGAGATTCCAGTAGTCAGATCACATGAGGAAGAGGGAAGTGAGGAATATTACCCAGGAGAGCACAGTAGTTGCTCCACAAATCTCCTTGTACCCCACTGAATTTCCCTCCTGCTGCCAACCTACCTAAACAACCCTCTTCCAGACTGAGGACAAAGATGCTATTTTATTTTCTTTTTCCAAATAGCAAATTAGGATGTTTAATCAAAATATTCATTTGGCAGTCCAAATACAGCTCTGAACATCTTTTCAGACGAAATTAGGAGATCTCAGAAAGCTACAGCTGGCCCAAGAGACTCCTCTATCAAGAGTCAGTTTCCCAGACTCCTGTCAAGGAGACACCACTAAGACTTCTTAACTCCCAGACCATGTAAGAGCTGGCAACATCTGTTCCTCATTTACTGTGCTAAAAAGCAGCCTCTGAAGAGGACACTGTGCTCTCTTGGTGCCTTAGCTTTCATTTCTGGTGCAACAATTTCCTGGGCCACGTTTAACACAGGGCTTTGTTCTGCAGGACACATCTTCGGGATATGTTAGTGGAATTTGGGACTCACTGCATGAAAGAAAAAATCAGTGGAAGGCAGATGCAAGTGAAAGCAGAGGAGAAATGCTCACACTGCAATGGATTTTATCAGTATGAAGAGAGCAAAAGCATCTCTTGATAGTGTAAGGCACCTCTCAGCAATATCTGCCCACTCCTCTGCACCAGGGTGAGCAGCGCTGTTACTGCACTCAGGGGCTGGAAGGAATTTTCCAAATGCACCCAAAAATCCTAGAGAGGAACAGGAGAATCAACTCTGCCTCTTCCTTTGGGGAAAAGCTCTCCCTTCCTCCTTGGTACTGCACGCTGCTGTCTCACTCTGAAATGATTCTCTGTACCTCATGCTGCTTTCCCAATTTTATAAATATAAAACATTGTACATGCAAATCATCTTTGAAATGAATATACAGTAATTTCACGATTATAAGCTGCACCTTTTTCATTGAAGAATCCAGCCTACCCCAGTAGCGCGGCTAATCATCAGTTGTGGCTTATTTATGGACAAATCCCAGCGAAATGCCAACCCAGAAGTGAGAGCTGGCCAGGGTGGGCACCTGGGGCTGCCTTTAAAGGCTTCACTGGTCTATGAAAACTGTTTGAACTTGAGCACCTGACACCAAACCCCGCGCTGGCAAAATTCTGTTACTAATTTGTTACTTTGTCTCACATGAATCCTCGCTTAAAAAAAAAAAAAAATGCAGCTTATATTTGGGTGCAGCTTATATATGAACAAATCCCATGGTCTACTCGGATGTGCGGCTTATAATCAGGTGTGGCTTATAGTTGTGAATTTACTGTATTCATTTTTCATTCGCAACATGCGTACATGCATTAGAACCATGTTTCCCTGAAACTGTGAAAACTCTTGCCATGGCCATCCAATATCCCAGATGTTTTCTCCACTTTTCCCTTAGCACAGAGCCAAGGTTGGACTCCACCTCAGGATGAGACATCAAGGGCACTTCAGGGAAAGGAGTTTTATGTTTCAGTGGCAGTCTCTGAACAAATGCCAGCACCAAGCAGTTACAGTGCAAGTCCACAGTGATGCTGCACCTGCCAGTGCTATAAACCTGCAGACAGGATTTACTCTGAAATAAATAAAACAAAAACCACAAAACAACAACAACAACAACCAAAAAAAAATAAAAAGAAAAAAGAAATCAAGCTGAATGTGTGGTGTATTTTACAACACTCAGGGAGAAGGAGGAGAGATAATAAATCTGGGAGCTAGTAGCCACAGCAACAAATTGCATTCCTCCTCTGGATGGCTTTTCCCTTCCAATCAACAGCAATTACTGGGCACCTTAGGGTAATACAACAAAGTTTATGTTGCTTCTATGGTAAAGTTCTTTTCCCAAGACTAATTTATTCCATGTCTGCAAGGTGCTGATTCATTGCAGCACATTCCAGGGGGTCTGGCCATGACAGCCATGGAAAGCACACAGAGAAAAGCCCTGGACACAGCTCGTCCTGCTCTGTTGGTTGGGGATTTTTCTGATACCAATTAAATCCCAGCACACTGAGCTTGGGAGAGCGATGTTATTCTTGACTCCTAGAAATAGGGGAAAGGAAGCAAAGATAAAAGTGTCAGGGGGATGCACTTGGGGGTGAAAGGAAATGTAGGTTCCTACCTGACAACATCAGTCTCAGTAAAGGTTGAGAAATCCAGTGTTTGCTGCTTGAAAAAAAATAATAATGAAGGAATAGCTGTGCTTCTTTCTGCTCTTCAAAGACTGCCTCCAAACCACTCCAAATTCTCTCTGCACCACTGCAGTGCCATCAGGCTTTAAGAAGGCTAGGAATATGTTTCCACAGCTTTTATCCAAAGGAGCTTTGTGAAGGGGTGATGCTGATGTGCTTTCAAATTGTTCAGGTGGATACATCACAATCATACTTCTGCACATGCTGGAAGAGCAGCTCAGCCCTGGACAAGGTGCAGCACACATCACTCTGTCCTGGGGCATGGCACAGCCACTGGAGCCCCTTCCCCTTCCTTTGAAAGGGTTTTAAAGCAGGAACTAACACAGAAGGACAGAGTGAGGACTAAATCACTCATGGCAGGGCAGACCCTCCCCACTCCAGCATGACCCAGCAGCTGGATTTTAACCACATTTGCTTTTGCTGCCTTTCAGGCCTTCAGGACTTTGTGTTTTCCTGCAGGTGCCAAGCTCCCAGCTGGACCCAACAGCGTGACAACATACTGCATACAGCTGCATCCATCTGGTGGGAAAAGCAGGGGGAAACCCTGCTGCCCAAAAAGTAGATTTATTCCCCCTGAAACAAAGTCCCTCTGAGGCAGCACAGCTCCCAGCACACTCTGAGCAGGCAGGGGTAGCCCTGCAGGTGCCAGGAAGGCACTGCCTGTCCCAAGGAGGAGCAGCAGTGGTGGAAAGAGTCATGTCCACATCACAGTTTGTGATGAAAGTTGACAGAAGGGATTTGTCCAGTTTTCTAAATATTTTGCAGAGAAGCTGAGAGCTCATCTCTGTGTGAATCAGGATGTGAATTCCAAGCAGGATGAAGAGCTCTGTGCTCACATTCAGCAGCAATCATGTCCTGTCAGTAACTACAGGAGCAGGAGACAGGCTGGGTGAGAGACAGCCACACCTATGACAGCTTGATTTGGGACTTTGTTTTCTATAAACACACTCTCATGAGTGCCTATGAATCCTGTGCAGCACCTCTCTCATCCTCCCATGATCTCTAAATGTGGAGAGCTGACAGTGTCCATTCATCCCTGTCCAGGCTCCCCTAACCTCACAGAACAGACCCTGTCTCCTCACTGGTGACACACACCAACTACACCTGGCTTTCAAAAATCCCTTTCCTTGGCCAGGACTGACAGGATGGATCTCTCCTTTCTGCTGCCTTTTATTACAATGGCTTGTTTTCATGCTGTATTTGCCAAACACTGTGGCTCCTCCAGGGGAAAATGTGACACTGCCCTCGATCAGGGTTCAGCAAATACACCCAGCACACCAACACAAAGCACAAAGGTAAACACAGAAACCTCTTCCCCATCTGAACAGGCTCTTCAAGCTGCCTCCACCCAAGTATAATTTTTCTGCCAAAGTTTGCCACTTCTCTCTCTCCAAAAATTTTTATTCTGCTTTAATCTACTCCCAAAGCACCCCACCCTGCTGCTGCTGAAATTAATAGGTGTTTTTACCTTTACATTCAGTGGGATGAAAATTAAGCCCTGAAAAAGACAGACAATCACAGTGCAGTCCATGTGCATGTAGGGAATGCTGCAAGCAGGATTTAAAAGGACCTTCCATTTATCTTTGTGCTGCCTGGGCTCCATCTGCATATAATTGCTTATGTCTACAGACACTGCAATGCTTATCAAAGGCTGAATTCTTACCCACATGGCTCTCCCTTTCAACTAGCAGGAAATTCTCATTGCTTTACAATCCATACACAGCAATTTAGCATTTAATAATTCAAATTGTCACACGATGTTTGATGGAAAATAGTCATTATGGATTTATAACACAATGCAGGTAGCTGAAGTACAGAGGTTTCAGTGTTTCAGGAAATGGGTGCTATTTTCAAACAGATCTAATCCTATAACAAAAAAAAATCCATAGTATTATCCATAATCTCTTATTGCTGCCTGCATCTATGGGGTTTGGTTGATTCTCTCCCCTCCTTTTTAATGCTCAAACAACTGAGTTATAGCAGAACATTTTTCTACACTATGAAGCTTATTTACATACTGTAAATAACTGTGAATGCAATAAAATTGTGGTACAAATAACATGAAATAATGCCTCAATTTGCAGTTGTTTTACATCAGCATAGTTTATGGCACTGTTTACTGTAGACTTTGGAACAAACAAACAAAAAAATAAATAAATAAGATAGAAATAATAAAACTTCTCTATCCCCCACACCCCAGCATGGCCACTCACCAGCACTGAGGTCACTCATGGCTTAAATAATATTAAAAATCAGAGGCATCATATGATCCTTTCCAGCACCTGTAGGAAGCCCACAAGAAAGATGGAGAAAGACAATTTACAGGGGCCTGGAGTGACAGAACAAGGGAAATGGATTCAAACTGACAGAGAGCAGGTTTAGATTGGATATTAGGAGGAAATTCTTCCCTGTGAGGGTGCTGAGGTCCTGGCACAGGGTGCCCAGAGCAGCTGTGGCTGCCCCTGGATCCCTGGCAGTGCCCAAGGCCAGGCTGGACAGGGCTTGGAGCAGCCTGGGACAGGGGAAGGTATTCCTGCCCATGGGATGAGATCTCTTTAAGGTCCCTTGCAACCCAGGAACTTCCTGGAGCAGACAGGTCAGGAGAAAAGTTTTCTCCAAGCTCTCTTTTCCTCCTGGCACTTCAGAGAGCCAGAACAGAGCCTTGAAACGATGAAGTGCAATTTTCTCCTGCTTTAAGCACACACAGAGATGTAAATAGTCGTTTCCAAGAGCTTAAAACCCCAGGGAAGCAGATAATAAGCAATTACTCTAACCAGATAGCACTGCTGTCTAAAAATTAATTTCTGTGCTAACATCCCACCCCTAAAGTTTTAAACTTCAAAGCAGAGCATCTTCTGAGAGAAGATACACAGGTGTACAATTATGGTTCCTAGACTTGTGTCTCTGTGTGCTCTGCTGGGACACTTAATGTGCCCACTGGGAGCAGAAGCAGCCCACGAGAGCCCATCCCACGCATCCTCTGGGCACATGTACCTTCAGACAGAGCTGCTGCTGCCGTCTGAGGCACTGCACTGATCCAAGCAAATTGATCTTGTCACTGCAGCATTCCTGCTTATTCCCACCACAGATTCCTTCCTTGTCTCCGCCAGTGTTTGCAAACCAATTCATTTTTATTCAGAGGACTGGCCTCCTCAAGATCTTCTCAGGCACTGAGCTGTGTGGTATCCTCAGAAACCTGAAATGGGACCATGGAGCCATGGAGGTTGGAAGAGTCGGGAACACCCCCAGGAACCCACCCTGGTTCCTCCTGCAGCTCCTCTGCTCCCAGCACGGAGGGCACAGGTAGAAGTGCCACAGCTGGCACTGATGCTGCAGGGCTGCTGGCCCACAAGGAGAGGCTTCACACCATGAAGGATATTCCTCTGCAGCTCCTCTGCTCCCAGCACGGAGGGCACAGGTAGAAGTACCACAGCTGGCACTGATGCTGCAGGGCTGCTGGCCCACAAGGAGAGGCTTCACACCATGAAGGATATTCCTCCTCCCTTCTCTGAATTCAGAGATGTCTTCCAGAGGAGTGGCATCAAGTCTTAATGGAGAACGTTCTAGAACCATAAAAGGGTTTGGGTTGGAAAGGACCTTAAAGCTCAAGGTCCCACCCCTGCCATGGGCAGGGACACCTTCCACAGTCTCAGGTGCTCCAAGCCCCGTCCAGCTTGGCTTTGGGCACTGCCAGGGATCCAGAGGCAGCCACAGCTGCTCTGGGCAATCTCCCTCCACTAATATTCCTCAGGAAAAGAAGAGCAGTTCTAGGGTTTTATTTACACTAACTTCATGCACATAAGGTGCACTCTTTTCGACTAAAATTTTCATCGAAACCCAGAAGTGCACCTTATAATCCAGTGCACTTTATATGTGGACAAAGTTCAGAAAGTTGCCAACCCAGAAGTGTGAGCAGTGAGAGCTGCAGCAGCCAGTGCTGGGGGCGGGCAGGAGTGCTGGGGCCCACGGCATGGGGAGGGCTCCTGGGGCTGCGCTTAAAGGCTGCACCGATCCGTGAAACATGTTTGCAAATTGAGCAGCTGCCAGTAAACCCCGCGATCACGCCATTCCGTTACTAATTCGTTACTTCGTTGTGCGCGGATCCTCACTGGGGAAAAAAGAAAGTGCGCCTTATAGTCCGGTGCGCCTTATATATGGACAAAGTTCGGAAATTTGTCGCCAACCTGGAAGTGCCCTTTATAATCTGGTGCGCCTTATAGTTGTGAAATTACTCTTTTTATTTCATCCTATTTAACCACGAAGGATAATCAAAACAATTGAAGACAAAGAAACCATTTTTAACAGCAGCACATTGGGTTTACAGGACTATTAGTTGGGTAAAAGATTTATTATTTATAATAAATTATCCTATCCTGGTCAGTCCTTCTGACATCTAGGGTACTCTGAGACATCTACAAATGTACCTAAATAATCCTCCCAGGCACCCAGACACCTTTTATCATTTATTTGCTGACATTTTCTGACAGCAAAATGCCAAGAACAAATATTGGGTATCTACATATGGATTTAGTGTCTACCATAATAAATCCTTACATTTGGAAGCTTGTTCTACAATTACTGTGTGCTCCTTAAAACAGGAATATTGAAACGTTGCTCATTTTTAGGGATTCAGGGAATATATTTTGAAAAATATCTATGAATTTGCAAGACACTGAGAAAAAACCTCCACACCAGGTCCTCTCCCAAAGCCCAAACTGTTGCTCTGTTCCCTGCTCCTTAACATTCAGCACTGAGTGCTATCTGGAAACTGCATCAGCAATAAATTTGAACCCCAAGATCTCATATTTTATGTCATTTGCCAAACATTCCCTTATATTTTTTCCCCTGCAGCTCAGGATGCTTCCTGCCCTTTATTTCAATTAATGGTGTCATAGTCAGTATATTCTCCCAACAAACTCCTAAATTAACGACCATACTCTTCCTTCAATTTTTCATTCACAGAAGGGGAAAAAGAAAGTAAGCCCAGCAATCTGATGCACTTAACTCTTTATGATTTCAAATAAAAGGCAGAAAAATTATTGTAATGTTTCACCAGTCCCACCATTTAGCCAAAAAGCACACTGTACATCTTAGTTATGTCATGTTTTATTCCTCAGTCTATGAAGATGCTGCAGAGTGATGCAAGCAGGATAAAAGAAAAAATATAAAAAATGAACAACCAGCAGCAACTTGAAGCCAGGGATTTTTCTGTGGCTTAATGCCTCCACAAATAACTTTGTTCTTTTCCCTCCTTTTAAAAACAAAGGTGCAACATAGGGCAATAAAAAATGCCATCTGAAGCTTTTATTTCCAAGTCAGTGGGAGCAGTAGTTTTTCATCCCTGGCTCTCTCAGTTCTAATCCCTGTCACGTCCTGTCCCTGCTGGCCACAGGGCCCTGACTGACAAGGCTCTGTCTGCATTCCCTGCACGCTGGAGAGCAGGTGAAACCTTGCCCCAGACAAGCAGGCTGCAGGCAATTTCTCCTCCCTGTTCAATATTTACAGATATCTCTCTTTGTGATTGGACCACCAAGGGTGGAAAACTCTCCATCAGGTGATTCCTTTCCACCATTTATTTTCCAGCTACTTTTTCTCCCTCCTCTGAGCAGCAGTGACTGCTTCTCCCTTTCTACCCCTTTTCCTGGTCCTCTGTTTCCCTGGGCTTCCTGAAGCTGCCTCCCCAGAATCTCCTGCATCAATTCTGCCATTCAGCACCAGCTCCTCCACCTCCCACTCTACCACATTTTGTTCATTTATTTTAAGGGAAACTTTGGGTTTAACTTAAAAAAACAATAACAGAAGGAATGCCAACAGTTACACACATCCCTTGCAAGAAGCAATAGTAAAGGGGTTGCTGCCACTACCAGATCTAAAAATCTGCACCAGCACTTTCCAGGGCAGTGCTGGTTGATGGGAAGCTGCATTCATTCACCCCACAGCTCAAGGCATCCTAAGGGAGGTCTCTGCTTTCTTTCAGGATCTCCATGTCCAGGAAAGCCCAGAAGTTACAGGGAAGCCAATCTGATGAATCCAGCAGTTAAAGACATTTCAGTTTCTAGCACCAGAGTTTGCTGAGGACAGTTTTAAGTGTAAGCCCTAAGGACTCCAAATAGAGATGGAAAAATAGGAATAGAGATGTTTGGAAGAGCCTGGCTTGACTTCCAGAGTGTTGTGGGCAGGCAGCACTGAGGATCTGGCCACAACCACACTGCATGCTCCTGCTCTGCCCTCTGCTCCACCTTGTCCAGGGAAATCACCAGGCTCATTTCAATTACAAATCCTTCTCAACCTTTATTTTTTAAGGAAAAGCACGGCCGCAATCTATCCCAGAGGCTTCATGGCCACACCCCCATTATTGTGCTGTTTTTATGGCCATGACTCAGGAGCTGGGGTGTCCTGGGCAGGATGAGGAATGGCAGAAAGGGCCAGGAGTCACTGCAGGCACCATGACCTCTGCCAGGCACTGAGTGATGGCACAGGAGCACAGCCAGCCCTCCCAGAGACCACCCTGCTGCTGCCTGGAGCTGCCAGCTCTGGGGTCACCACAAAGAGGGGACAGACAGGGCAGGGGGCACATCCCTCCAAAGACCCCTCTGTAATCCTGATATCCCCTGTATCCAACCACCTCCTCCACAAGCACCAGCTCCACGAGGTGGCACTGCCAAAGGAGGCTGTCACAACAGCTTCCAGGGAACTGCTGCAAACATTTTTCCCAGAGCTGACAGGTTCATTATGCATTAAAATATTTTTTAATTATGCTTTTTTTCACAGCCCTACCAGTGGCACACGAGCCTCTGTTGTCCTCTCGTGGATGGTTTGCCTGTAACAGGAGCAACTGGGATTAGCAAGACCTCTCAGGTCAATCTCTGATTGCATGCAAACACATTATATACACCCTTTAATAAATGTTATCACTCCTGTCTGGAAAAACTCGTTAGGTTAATGTGGTGCTATTTTTAATAAAGCTCAGAGAGCTTGCATTTAACGGCAATTACACTGTATAAACATGAAACAACTCTAAAATTACAGAAGCCAAAGCTCGGTGTCAACTGAAATTCCCAGCCCCAAATCTGATCCACAGGACTCAGGCTGACTTTTTGATTCTGCAGCTACACCCTCACCTTTCTCAGCAGCAATTCCACACTCTCAGAGGGCTCAGATCTGCTCCTGAGAGAGGGGTTTCACTTCATGTCACAGCTGGTTCTACACAGACTCCACCAAAGCCTACAAAATCCAGATGGGAGGAGACATTCCCACCACAGAACTCAAAAGGAAACAGCATTGAGCCCATCAGGGTCAACTACTGAGGCACTTGACCCAAAAATAGGTAAAGCCTCCTCTTCAACAAGATCTATGGATAAGCTGCAAACAAGTTAATTCAAAGCTTTAAAGCACCCTTTTTGGCAAGGTGTTTTGAGGGGTTGGGTAACTTCTTGATCATGCTCTGGGAATGTCACCTCAATCTGAGCACCATAAACAGAGTCATCCACATGGAGCCGAGTTCACAGCCTTGACAAAGAGCTCTGAATGAGGAAAGTGGAGATTTTTATTTTCCTTCCTGTGAGCACTTCTTTTCATAAACTGGTGTTTGTAAGTCAAACTGAAACTGGAGAGTTCAGACTCTATCCTGGCTCCCAGGATAACATAACAAAACCTAGAATGGCTGGAGGATTAGGTGATCTTTACAAACTTTCTACTCCAGTGCTCCTAACTGTAATGAGCTGCAACATCTTCAACCAGATTTGGTTTTCAGTGTCCCAGTCTAGAAAGCAGAAGACATCACCAGCCACTTCTCTGAATACCTGATAGGAAACAAGCAGAAGTAGCATTTATCTGAATTTTTATAGCTTATTTTCAATAAAAAATTCTATTTTCATCAGCATGGAGTTCTTGTAAGGCTGTTTCCATATTCTATTAACCTCTCTGAAACCCTCATGCTCAGCAATCTGGCAACTGTCACACACATTGCACAACCAAGAAAACAAAAGGCCATAGTTTAAGTGCAGTTGGTGCTGAGTCCTCATTAGCCAGGTGCTGGCAGGACTTTATTGATGGCAGTAATTAGTAGGGAAAAAAACACAAAAAACTTCAGTGGTGGCAGTGAAAAATGTTGCCATGTTAATATTCATTGTTATGGACTCCTCCAGCTTCCCAGTGCAAGTTATCCCACCAGCTCCCTTTGGGACAGCCCCTGGGTCAGCTCTGAGAGCACGGGTGAAGGTGAGAGGCTGGAAATGTTGAATTTCTTTCAGAAGTCAGACAAAGTAAGACAAAGGACCATCCCTCAGAGCCCTGAGCATGGCCTCCAGCTCCCCCTGGGCATTAGGGCAATCTCAGCATGGCAAACGTGTATTGCTCTTTTCTTTGGCCTTTTAATTCACAAACAATAAATCAATAAGGAAGAGAAAAACACTGATTATAGTAACAATGCCTAAAGAGAGAAAGAGGACAAGCCATAAAGTGCTCTGCAATTGCCTCATTAATGAAGGTCATCAAAGAAATCTGGAAGTTTTGTAGTAAAGGCCCTATATGCAGAGAGTGGGAAAATGAAAAAAATCCAGTGTAAAATTCTCAGTAATCTCTGTCTCCATTTGTGGGGGCTCAGCTCAGAGAGACTTAGGCTTAGATTATCAGAGCAACCTGAATGTTCAAACTTGCTGAAGGCCAGGGGAAGTAGAGGCACAAGCCCAGAATCAAAAACTCATGAGCTATTCTCAATTTACTTCTCAGCTGTGGGAGCCAGAGGCAGCTCAGGGGCTGTGGTTTGGTGAAATCATTCAGGTTTAGTTAGAAATTTAGTAGAAATTTAGTAGAAATTCTACCTGAAACCCTTTGCAGTCACTATCTGCGTGGCCTGATAGATGTCACACACATCAAATCCACAACCTCCGGCATATTCAATATACAGCACTCCAGACATGCATAGAAAGTGAAATACCTGCTCTTACTCCACAAACCTGTGACCTTCTGACACATGCAGCTGCTCCTTTGAAGCTCACTTCCATCCAACAGCACACAACAAGCAGAAATAAAGACAAAACCCAGCAGCTACTACCAAATGGTGGTATTTATCTCCTCTGGGTTGTTTGATTTTTATATTTTTTTTAAAGCCCCCAAATTTCTCAGCTGACACTAATTCTTCTATCGGCATGAAATCAGATGGATCCATGCCAAATTCCATCAGCCCTCAGGACCTTGGAATTACAAATTCTACTGCCCCAAAGCATTTTTGAGGTAAGATCTGTATTTTCAAAAGCCAGCCAAATCTTCAGTGTTGTTTTTCTCTCCAGTCTCTGAAGGTGGGATGGTGCTTTGCTGTATCCTAGTGGTGCTGTATATCATAACACAATAGCTCTAAAGTGCTGCAAGACCTTTAGGCTGGAGGGGGAAAGCATAAACCCACAGTGTTTTATTGCTTAAAGTAAATGGTCGTCTTGGAGCAGCACTTGTAAAGAGAGGCTGAGCACATCTGACCTTTCTACAGCCCTGTAACTTTTCCTAAGAGCACTCTCCCAAAGCCAGGCAGCAGGGAAGACGAGTGAGGTGATTGATACACTGCTGCAGCAGAGAGTGGGCAGCTCAAGGAGGCACTGATTTGAAAAGGCCAGTCTAGGGCTGAGTGTAAATAGCTGCAGAAATGCAGCTCCTATGGGAGATATTTGAAAAAACCTTCATAAAAAAGAAGCCGTTGGGTGAGGTCATTCCAGTCCCAGTGTTGACGTATTTCCACAGGTTTAGCTGATTTCACATTTTACCCTTTAAAAGTTTCCATTATGTGAAAGGATTTAAGACTAAGCAACTCCGTGTCCTGTCCCATTAGGTGTCCTGCAATACCTCTGTATTTGTTGTTCTGTTTGCAATGGATTTTCACTTCCATGGTGCATCACCTGTTCTCTTTGATGCATCTTCTCTTCTCTCTGCCCTTGCCTCTGCAATAATATTTTGCTTTTTTGCTGGAAAGTTGGTTTAAATGAAATGTAAAAATGGGAGAGGCTGGAAACCCACATGGATCTATCAAACAGAAAGAAAAGAGTTTTCCCACTGTCACCTGGGCTGGAAAAGCAGTGCTCCCTGCCTGGCATTAGGCATGCAGAGCACTGCCAGCCAGCAAAGCTCCCGAGACACCATCTGTGCACATAATAAAGAGCGGTGGGACTTTTGTAACATAAATGATTGAATTTGCTTTCTCCTTCCCTTGCAGTGGGATTATGCCAGCTATTAAGTGCCATAAGAACTTGCCAGACTACCTCTGAATGTAAAATTTATCTGCTCTGATTCATGCCCTCTCCCACCTCTGCAGGAATTGCTGGTGCTGCTGTAGGAAATGTTATTTTGCCTGGGCAAAAGTGAGTTTACCTGCCCGTCACATCCACCTAAACCAGTAGTGTTGTTATGATCTACAGAAAGCCTGAGCTGCTTTTGGGACTTGCCTTATTCTTCCTTGACAATGGCACAAACATAAAATGACCATTGGGTTTGAACAACTCTCACAAACCTTTCAAATTTCAGCACCCAGTCGAAGGCCAGAGAGAAGGCAGCACCTTTCATCTCTGTCATGTTATGAGCTTCTGAGCCTTGGTTCACTCCAGCACTTGTCTGTCACTTCTCAAATAAGAAGGGAACTTCAGGTTTCTTCAGATTGCCTGTATTTTTCTTCTATAAATAAATAAATTCTATCTGCCAACCACATGCATCACCATCAGGACCAGAAGCATTTCCCAGAAAATGACCCTTATCAGAGCTGATGAGGATTATAATGACAAATTTTCCACAAGGTTAGAATTTTATGTCTGGAGTGCCTACATCAGGCTAAATGGGTTTGAAACAGCTCAGCCCAGATGGGTTTAAGAAATGCTTCAGTAAAACAGGACAAGACAAACAAAATTATTCCTATGTTGAAAGGAAAACCAATCCAGTGAGTGGTGCTTTTCCTGGGAGTGTCAGAGCACCTCATCTTCCTGGCAGGGACATGAAGTGTTGCCAGGGAGCTTTTCAATATGGCCCTGCAAATAAAGATGGGCAGAACAGGTGTGTGTACAAGGCAGAAGTACAAACCTGTTTCGTTCTGGCCGCTCCCTAATTCTGTTGTGCTTGACTTTTTGCTCTCCTGCTCTCTTGAACATGTTATTCCTGTGGTTATATAAACAAAACAAAACCCAATTATGCCCAGGCAAGTCTTTTACGTTTTATGGGGCTGTGGGATGTATGGAGTGGGAAAACTCAGCCTGTACAAATTGAACAACAAATGGAGGCAGCGGGAGGAGCAGCAGCAAGGGCTGGGCAGAGGCAGCTCTTGGCAGGGCTGCACTGGGAGCACTGAGGTTCACTGAGCTGCAGCCTCAGGGATGTGAGGAACAAACAATGTGCTGAGTACACAAGGTCTTATGGTGAACGTACAACTACAGAATCATAGAATTGCTGAGGTTGGAAAAGGCTTTTATAATCAGTGATTCCCCAGTGTTAAAATTACCAAAATAAATATTAAAATTTTAAAATATGGAGATGTAAAAAGTATAAAAATACAAAAAATACAAAGCTATAAAAATTTAAAATATATGAAGGATGGGAATATGTCCCAGATCCTCCCAAGTGGACAAGCCATTTGAATTGTGCTTAAGCAGCTCCATGGGAAGGGGTGATTTTAAAAAGCTGCAGCATCACCTTTCCAGCAGCAAAGCAATAGATCCATGCTCCTCCACCTCTAGGCCAGCATTAACCCTCCAGGTAAAGATGACTCTTCACTAGTTGGCTCTAAAGACACCTTGGGACATTTCAGGGTGACACTGTACTAAAGGACAGGAGAACTGGTCTCTCCCAAACTTCAATGGTTTTATTCACTGTAGGTCTGCATAGCTGGAATTTTCCAGGCTGATCATAAAGAGAACACAGCCAAGGTGCCCAGAGCTACATGAAAAAATTACAGATAGAAAAATATCAGTGTCTGTATGAAATGAGATCTCCAACTCCCAGGAGGAGCAACATCTTGGGGAGGGAAGAGAGGCCAAGGCGTGCTTGAAACCTGCCCAGCTTTGTGTCACCTGCGTACTGACAGGTGAGAAAACATTCACTCAGAGAACCTGGAGAGAGCAGGAGACCAAAGCTTCATCTGGAACTTGGGGCAGTGGGGCTCACGAAGCCCTGCCCCACAACATATTTGTCTTATTTCAAAGATTGTCACTCCAGCCAAGAGCCAAGAAATGTCTTTTTTCTGTGCTTGTCCCCAAAACTGCTGCATTATGGTCATAAATGATATACACACTTCAACCTGTCTACTTGCAGGACCTCTGCTCATAAATCACCAGCTCTCCCCTTTCCCACAGCAATTCCAGGGCTTGGTAAATCCAGCTCTGCAAAGGAGCCTGCAGCCAGGCCTGACAAATAAACATACATAAATAAATAACGATTTAAATTCATGGTTAAAGATTCCTGAAGTGCAAACAAAAAAGGCTACTTCAGCTCCTGTGAAGCTTCTGACCCTGTTAAGCCTTGATGAAGAGAATTAACACTCCCATACAAGCTGGCAATTGCACTTTCCTTGCAATCCCTCTGCTTGTGTCCCTTCTACCCTTCTCCTGCCCACTGCCAGTCCTGACTGACACTTCTTGTGCTTGCTTCATTACTGTGTCCCCAGAGAAACAGGGAGAGGTGAGAGGAAAGGAGGAGTGAGAAAAGGGAAGAAATAATTACAATGGGATTTCATTGACAAGCAGAAAAAAGGAAGTGTCCCTCTGGGTTAGATCAATAATGCAGCACTTGTTATCTTGATCTTCTTAATAAACCACAAGCAACCCAGATATATTTCTATCTGTGAATCAATGCTTCACAATGTTTCTATCACAATACAGCCAGTACATGCAGCCACACAAAAATAAAATGAAATGGGCTGGTTTATTGATTGTCCGAACAAGGAACCTTGTCGTTTGCATAGATTATCAGCACAGAAGTGCTGCCTGCTTTGCTTCTCTTTAATTACTTTTGCTTTGTTTCAGCCTTTCTCTGTCCCACTGGGGGCTTCTGCATTACCAGGCACTAGCAATGGCTAAATCTTTCCATATTTTAACCCCAAAGACATTTGCTAAACCTGCAGCCAGGCTTGCAGACTGCTTTTGGATCCCCCATCAGTGAAGCCCTCTCCAGCTCTGCCTTTATTCCTCTGTAGTCAGAGGGGTTGGAAGTGCTGCTGCACTTCACAGGAGGCAGAACTGGCCTCCAGTTCCATGCCCTAGAGAAGCTTAATTACACAGCTAATTATAGGGCTGATTTCACCTCTGTTCACCCCTTTTTTTGTTCCTTTTTCGTTCCTGCCTGCGAAGGTCACCCTCCCTGACCCACTGCTGTGCAGGTTGTGACCACCCACCCTAAGCTCGCCCTGCAGCAGGAATTGCTGGGCTGGGGTCAGGCAGAATCCTCCAGGCTCTGTGGAGCTGTGCTGACCCTCGGGGCAGCTGACCCGTGAATAAAATGCCCAAAAGCATTTTGTGTTTGGGTATTTTGGTTCCCTGATGGCCCCTGTGGATCGTGGCATGGTGAGTTCAAAGGCAGGGATGCAGAGCAGGCTCTGGAGCAGCTGGACTCAGAGAAGGGCTCCCCACTGCTGAGTGAGCTGCACCCCCTAACCAAAGCATAGAGAAGGACCCCACCCCACCAGACATGCCAGGCTGCCCACACACATCATCTATGGCTAAACAAGAAACGCTTTGATCATCCCAGACTGAATTCCAGTCTCTTCTATTTTGCTTTTTCAATTTTTAGTAATGCCTTGAGGCTTCTGTGGACAAAAATTTCTTTCTGCAAAAGAAGTATCAGAATAAAACCAGAAAAACTGACCAAGAAATTACTCATTCTCAGACCATGTGATGAAAGCAGCACATACAGAAGGAGCAAGGTAACATCTTGTGGTCTAGCAATTCAGGTTTTGGGCATGATAATATTTCCTGTGGGTCTGGTGAATCCATGCTGCAGCTTGCATTGATCAAATGAAGATCCTGAAGTAATTCCCCAACTTTCTTAAGCATTTACCATAGATATTACCAAGGTTTGAAAAGACAGCCCCTGAATATATGCAGATGAGCCCCCCTTCCCACTGAGACAGCATAAAATCCTTCAAGAAAAAATGTAATTAAGTTAGACTTGTGAATGATAATGAGTTTCTATTGCACCCCGCTGTGAGTAGCAGCAACATCTGAAAATTATTTTTGCTGTCTACAACCAAGCAATAGCTCTTTTATTAGAAACGGGGGTGGAGCTGATAGCCTGGACTGCTGCAGCTCCAAACTGCCTTTGAGGCCAAACCCTTGTGGAAGATATTGCTGTGGATTAAAGCTCTGGATGCTTAGACGATTCAGTGAATCTCTCTGCTTGGAGTCCTTGGCCCCTTTGCTGTGGAGGGAAAAGCTGCTCTGTGCCCCTTGTCCAGCCCTGCATGACATCCTGCCCCAGGGAGCCAGGCTGGGACAGCAGCAGTGTTTGCACAGTGCTGCCACAAGATCTGGCTTGTTCTCTGATTATTTCTTGCTAAATCCTCACACTTGAATGACCTGTTTGATTCAGCAAGCTCACACTTTCTCAGGAATTCTCTGTTTTTACTCCAACATCTTGTTCCTCAGGTCTCTGCTGAGGTCAAGGACCATCAGAGTGTATGTGCACACATAAATGAGTATAAGGACATTTACAGTAATTTCACATGTATAAGGTGCACCCTTTTGACTAAAATTTTGATCAGAACCCAGAAGTGCGCCTTAGAATCCGGTGCACCTTACACATGGACAAAGTTCGGAAATTTGCCAACCTGGAAGTGCGAGCCGTGGTGAGGGCAGCCATGAGGGCATCGGTGAGAGCCATGAAAGCTGAGCCAGCCAGCGCCGGGTGGGAGTGCCAGGGCCCGCGGCACGGGGGGGGCTCCTGGGGCTGCGTTTAAAGGCTGCACCGATCCGTGAAAAATGTTTGCAAATTGAGCAGCTGCCAGTAAACCCCAGGATTGTGCCGCTACTAAATCGTTACTTTGTTGTCCATGGGTCCCCGCTGCAAAAAAAAAGTGCAATTTATAGTCCGATGAGCCTTGTAGTTGTGGAATTACTGTATATGCACGTGTAACACTGTGGTTTCTTCCCCCATGTGCACAGTACATTCAGCTACATCCCACCTCATCAGGTGCTGTGTTACCCCTCACTAGAATGAGGTCTTTACACTCAGCCCTTGTTCACCTTGGGAGCTGGGAGAGTTTTTTAAGAATGAAAAAAGCAAACACAAAGAGCTGTTGGTCCTTGCAATACAGGAAAGGACAGTTTTTTAATCTACCTAGAAATAACAGTTTTATCAAGGACCCCAAACACACCTGGATGAAAACCACTTGAGAATTTTATCCAGGAGAGTTCATTGCCTTAATCCTGGATAATCCATATCTAATCCTTTTTTATAATCTTACTCATCTACTTGCCTCAATAGTTTTCCACAGCAGGGAGTCTATATTTCATAAAAGGAATATTTTCCTCTTCCTTTTTTGTGATTACTTTTACTATCATAGAGGTTCTCATTTGCAAGTGTTCTGCAGGTGAATCAAATATACATTTTATCTTTCTGATGCTTTGTAAATGACCAGAGAGTTGTTTTGTTTCCCAACAGGACTGGTAATCCTCATGGCTGGTACCAGGTATATTTTTGACTCAGGAACAGTCAGATCCCTGAAACTCATGAGTGCCAAACACATACTGAATAGACTTGATAGATGTTCATTATTGAACAGAATATATTTTATCTGAAGAAAAGCAATCTTCAGTATCTTCTAATGATATCCAGCATATTTTAGGGCTGGCCATGAAGGAGACATTAAGAGAGACATTGAGTCTTGCCCTCTAGGTGGGGTAAGATGGGACATGGACCTGTTCCAGCTGCCTTTTCCAAGCTCTGGTACTCAACTAGCATCCTGAAGAAGTTCTCCAAGACTCAAACTCCCACGCTCTCTGCCAGGCAATCTGGGCTGCCTGGCCAGTCTGTCAGGGAGCTTTTCTGCCAGTCAGGACCTTCATCAGCAAGGGTGAGAGCAGGAGGCAAGAAAGGGCACAGCACTGCCCTGCTCGCTTGCTGTGTGTGCCAGGGACAGAAACCAGGAGAGATCCCATCCATGCAACCTGAGAGTTTCAGTTTTCCTGTAGCTTCCTGGTCACAGCACTCACTGGTGTAACAGATGTGTTGATATCTGGTTTAAGAATCTGCTTGAATTCTCTCTGTTGTGCTTAAGGAAACAGGACAGATGTGCATTTTCCTTTTTGTGTGCGTGTGAATGATTTAGAAAGGGCTGCAAGAAAATGTAGCTGCCATATATCACTGCTTTCTCCTCCTGGCAGAAACAAATCAGCTAGCCTTCAAACTTTTGTTAACCAGGGTAAAGGGGATGAAGCATCTCCTCTGAGGTTAATAATATGACTTTGGGTCCAGGCAAGTGTAACAACAACCACAGTGTTAAACTGGGTAATCTATTAGCAAAGATCTGGTACCAAATCCACACTCGACAAATAACATGCCAAAAATTAACTGCAAACCCCGCACCGAGACAAAGAATAAGAGAAATAGGCAGATTCGTCCCCAGGTGGTACAGTTGTATTTTTTGCTCAGGGAACCTACAAAACAAATTGTAGCCCTTAGTAATCACTGAAGAAATCCTACCTTTCATTAAGGAGAGCATCCTCACTTGAAATTCAAACCTCTGTGCTCAGCTACCCAGCTCCTCATTTTATAAAGAATTTCAGAAAGAGCTCCTTTGACCCTTCACCCTCCATGCCATTTCCAAACCCCTGGCTAATTATACACAGCTAATGAACATGGTTGGCATTGCACTGTACAGGGATGTTGGCTGGTGCTAATGAAGAATCTGCTCCTCACTGTGGGTACTGGGGAGCACAAAGATGAGCTCCCCCTTCTCACCCACCATCAACAGCATCTCTCTGAAAATCCCTTAAGTTTTTTTGAGCTTCTGGTAATGAAAACAATTTCGTAGTGCTAGATCTTAAATACAAGCAGATCACTTCCAGCTGCTCCTTATCTAATTTTTGTTGTCATCTGACACTGTTCATTTACAGTACATCAATCTAGCCTGGGAATATTTGAAATATTAATTAGGAAACGGCCTCAGCTCATTACCAGGGATGCACGTAGCAGGATGCATGCCTGCTTACAGGTATCCAAACTGCTGTGCAGCACAAATAATCACTGCTTCCTTCCTCAGGGAATAGCTGAGCAGAACTATTCGAACTGCCTGTAACTGAGCCAGCTCGGGTGCTGCACTGCTCCTGTATTTCAGCCACCGTGATGAGCTTTGGGGAGACATGAAATATATTGGGATCTCGTACAGCCCCAGTTGGAGCTGAGCTGGCACAACCAGGCTGAACCACAGTGCAGTTTCCCTTGATTTTATTCACAGAATCATGGAATTATTTTGGCTGGAAAAGCCTTGTGAGATCATCTAGTCCAACCAGTAACCCAGCAATGCTGTGTTCCACTAAACCTTGTCCCCAAGTTTTCTGAACACTTGCAGGGATGGTGAACCCATCACCTCTCTGGGCAGCTGTTCTAGTATCAGACCACCCTTCCAGTGAAGAAATTTTTGTTAGTATCTAATCCAGTTCGAACCCACCCGTACCCCCTCATGCTCAGCCCCTACATGGGTGAGCTCAGAGATGTTTTTAATATCCCCTTGAACATGCTATGGGGCAGAGGAGCATCTCCCAGCTGCCCTACTCCACTGGTGGGGTGCAGGAGATGCCAGGTCAGGGGAACTGCCTGCTGGGTCCTTCCCAGATTTCCAGCAGGTTTTCCAGCCAGTGCTGAGCTGCTCTGTGATTAGCAGCACATTAAATCCTGCTCACCATTCCAGCCCACAATCTCCTCACCTTTTCTTTTGTCTCACTCCTTTTTTGGCAAGGCTGGACCACATAAAATGGAGAAGAAGAAGAACACATGGGGCTGTTCTCCACCTAAAAAGGGTAGGGCAGCAAGAACCAGCCCTTCTGGGATCCCTCAAACCCCTGATCACACTTTACCTTGTTGAGTCAGTGAGCCAGGACTCTCTCTGAATTTTTTTGAGAGAAATTGGAGTGCAGGGATTGACTTACAGTTTTTAGATAGATTGAAGCCTGTTAAGTTATTCACACACAATGCCATTTCTTGCTGGAGCAGGGGGAATTATCAACAGCCCCCGGCTGTTATCAATGATAATTGATAATTATCAATATTTTCACATAAATGGGAAAACAAAGGCTTGGCTTCTGCATGGTACAGCTAATATGACTGTGCACAGAGCTACTTCTCTCTCACACACCCTGCAGGGGCATTCCTTGGCTTGACTTTCTGGGGAGGAGAAGAGGAGCCAGAGAGACCAGTCCCACTGTGCTGCATCCCAGTTCTGCCCAGAAGCACCACGAAACATCAGCATGGTGAGACACAGCACTCAGCCCCTCCTGCACTTCCCTGGTGAGGCAGGATTGAGGAGCCAGTCAATGAACACGCACAAAGCACTGAAACTGTCACTGCAGTGCCTGGAAAACAGCCTAATTTCTGCATTCTCTGGCTGTCTGTTGCTGAGACATGGAAGGAAGATGGGCCAGTGATTGACAAAGTGAGACATTAACTCCATCAAGCAGATGGAGAATGGCATAATTATGAAAATAATAACAGTGATTGGCCGAGTTACGACAAAAAAAAAACAACACGTTGTAGGAATTATTTACATTTAGAGTTGTTGAAGCCTCATTTATTCTAGTGTTGGAGAGCAAGAGGAAATGTAGAAATTGCAACCCCTGAAATGCTCGTAACAGGTGGTATAACCCAGAAAACCAGCTCCCAGCTAAAGGGTTTAATTGCATCTCCCGATGAATGGAATTAACCTTTATTTGGGGCTGATGTTGGGCACATATCACCCAACAGCATTTCTCAAAAGGCTCATGTTGCTGCCATCACAGTTAATGGTTTAAATGAGTTCACTGTGGTCTGGAGCAGCAGAGCTTGGAGCCACCAGGGTGTCAGATAAGAGGAATTAAGCTGTACCCACAGGACCAGTTCTGCAGCAATTAAAGTCCCTCATCAACAAACAATTTGCAGGAGATGGGGAAAAACTGATAAAGGAGTTGGTTTCGAATAAAAAGAAAACACATGCTGCAATTCTGTTTATGCTTCTGTGTTTCAAGAGGGCAAACCTGGCCACGTGTCTGTGGTGGCCAGCCAGGAGACCTCTGACCTTCCTAAATAAAACATTCTCATCTAGGAAATTGAAATATGACTGAAGATTGTTGTGCTGCCAGGAACACTCACATTTTTCGTACCTAACCCTAACACTTCTCACCTCACTGAAGTTTTCCATCCATTTCCTTGCCATGTTTGCTATTTATCAAAGCCAGTTGGCCCCAGCTCACCCATCACACTCCTGGGGGCAGTGGCATGACCTGTGCTGGTGGGATCAGCTCAGGATGTGCAGTCCTGCCCTCTCCACTCTTCCTGCCAGGGAGGAGGCACTTCCTGGACTGAGGGGATTTTGGGATTTAGCCACACTTTTTCATCCACAGGCTGCCTGCCTCTTTGGCAGCTCAGCCACTGCTTGGGGAACAGGAGAGTTATTGAGTGAATGAATTCATTCTGTGGGGAACCTCTGCCTTATTTACTGCCCCCCTCCAGCCCTCGTACTTGCTCTCTGCAGAAAACTGTTCTTGCCCTTGTGGCCAGTGGGGAAGCCAGGGCAGAGGGACACCCATGATGCCAGGAGGAGACCAGGAGAAAATCAAATCCACAAGGATGCTGCCCAACCCCCTGGCTGCACCCCAGCCTCATTCCCCAGAGGGTGATCACCACTTTGGGTACAAGAGAGGGGCACACAGCCTCTCCAGCAATGGACCAGCAGCACTTCACCTGTTTTTCTGTGCTCTGTCTCCCCTTTGATATGAACTGCTCATAAAGCAGCTCCTTTGCTGTTCAGTCTTTATCCCTTCTTTGGCATCACCCTGCTCTTACTGTGAGTGCTGTCATGGAAAGGAACAGCACAGAGTCAGGGAACTACAGGACAAAATGGACAAGCTGGAATGGAGCATTTCTGGGTTTCCTGTGTTTGCCTCTACTCCTCAGCCAACACAGGCTTCATTTCCCCCTAGGAACCCAAGCCCTGTACCAGAAAGGAACGTGAAATTTGAGACACTGAGTCACTCACATGCTCCCAGCAGCCCCATGTTTCTACTCTCAGCATCTCTCAAATAATTGCCTCAGCCCCATCCTGCACCCCAGATATCAAGCCCTGCCCTTCCCCTGCCTCCAGCCCTGGGACAAGAGAGGCTGCTCTCCTCCAAGCTGAATGCAGACACCAGAAGACATCTGAAATTCAGTATTTTGGGTCTTTGTGATGATTCAGATTCAGCCATGGTTGCAAAACTTTGTGCAGCTGAGCAGATCCTGCTGTGAGCTGCCAGCCCTGCTCAGCAGAGTGCACTCACACAGCCACAGGCTGGGGAAAGGGGAGAAGGGCAGCAAAAGTTAATAGAAAAATGGAAAACGCTGCTATGCAATTGCTTTTATAAGAACATTGATAAACTGCCTTGATAAAAACTTCCTGGAGCCTTGCTACAGAAAACACCTGCAGCACCTGACACGGAGCCCTGGCCCCCGAGCAGAACCGAGCAGTGACCGCAGGATTTAGGCTCCAGTTTAAATCACACAGAGTCACTTTTTGTAGCAGCACTGGGGTTTTTTTCAAACACCAGATTCTGCCACCCAAAGGCTTTTAAGTCTGTTCCAAAAGAGGTGAGAAACTCCAGCTAAGTTCCTCTCTAGGGACACCTCACAGTGCCTGAAAAAAAAAAATGCAGAGCCTCTGTTAGTCCTGTACCTGCTCTGTTAACGAGGAGAGAGCTGCTTCTTCCACAAACACAGAATTCACTCCATATACAAGAGGAAACGTCCGTTTTTTACTGAATTTTTCCTCAGTTAGGTTGTTGTGGTTTTTTCCGTTTTATTTAGGACAGGAAAAAAAATAATAATTACATGCTGCCAAGATCTTTGGAGAAAAATTCAATATTATCTTTTACTGCAAAGAAGGAATTAATCAAGGCTCCATTCCAAATCTAGCAGCAGTCCTGACTTTGACGTGCCGAGGAAAATAATAACTTTCAGCACATACTAATTGTCTTGTTAACATGGATTATGCAGCCAGCCAAATAAATGTCATTCACACTTTCATGTGGAAGAACATAA
This sequence comes from Sialia sialis, assembly GCA_009812075.1. NCBI lineage: Eukaryota > Metazoa > Chordata > Aves > Passeriformes > Turdidae > Sialia > Sialia sialis. The sequence goes on along the minus strand of VRYO01000116.1, from coordinate 3,512,783 downwards.
ATCTAAAAATCAGAAATGCATAATATTTTTTAATCTTTTCCTTTCTTCCCATTCTCTGTTCATAGCCTAAATATATTTACAGTTTTAATCTGTGCAAACAAAGCAAGACTCTGCTGGAGACTTTTGAAACCTCCCAGGGGGTCCCAAGCTCGAGGTGGTCAGATTTGTAAAACAACAAGCTGGGTTCTCATGTAGCCTTAAAACCAGTTTATACTTTCTTGGCACTGCAAAGCGGTTTTGAAAGGAGGATAATTTACACTCAATTTAATTTACACTAAGTCTCCTTCTCGTGCCAGCACAGCACAAACACGGCTGGGACTGGCCTTTGTCAGAGTGAGTGCGCTGAATGCTCATTGTGCTCCCTCCAAAAACAGGGAGCAAGCCAAGCCCAGCCCAGGGTGGTTTCCCCAAGGGGAGATAATTCCTCACCCCACCAGCTGGTTCACTCTTGGCTTCCTCCATCTCCCTCCCAGCAGTGCAAGAAGCACTCACAGCCTCGATGGTGGATTTTGTCTCTCACAGCCCTCCTGCCATCACCTCACCTGGTGCCAGGAGCAGGGCAGAGGTGATGTGACCTGCAGAGCCAGCCCTGCTCAGCATGCCTCCCCAAAGGCAAAGGAACTCTTTGGCTGAAGGAGGGAATGGCCAAACAAGGAGGTTTAGGCTGACACAGAGCACAGATAAACTTCATTCACTTTGCCTCTGCAGCAAAAATTTCAGCATTCATCTCAGCCCCATCAAGGGAGCCCAGCACTGCTGGTTCTGACCTCCCCAGCACAAATGCACAACAGAAACAGCTCTGTGGGCTTCCCCTGATCCTACAGCAGCCTGGCAAGCAGCACAGCTCTGGCACAAGGCTGGGTTAAGTCCTGGCTCCCTCCCAGCACCCTGTTCCTGTACAGGACTATCCCTTCTCCCAGCCAGCATTGCCACAGCTGCCCCTGGGCTCGCCACATGCTGATCCAGCTGCTGGCTCAGGAATCACTTCTGGCACTGCTCCTCTTCACCTTGCTCTGCTGGGGTCACTTTAATCAGGAATATCCCATTTTTCTGGTCTTCTATGCTCAGGCTGGCAGGTGTCAGCAGTGACAGCACTCCCAGCAGTTCCTGGGAGCATTAGAGCTGTCAACACGCCACCCCCTCTCCATGGTGGCAGTTCACCGCTGCTGTGAGCCGAGTCCAAAGCTGCCCCACAGCCCCTGTGCCTGCCCCTAGACTGGCTCTGAGCTGGCATCTCACTGCTGCTTGCATGCTGTGTTTCTGTATTCTCCTCACTTTGCTTTGCATGGCTGCATTTGTGATTTGCACCATCCTTTCATGGTGAATTCCCCCTGTGCACTCAGGGATGAATGCCCCCAGCAAGGCTCCAAGTCTGGATTAGTGACACCAAAGCCAGTGAATCTCCTTCCCTGCCCAGCCCTGCCATGGCAAGGGACACCTTCACTGGGCCAAGTCGCTCAGAGCCCCATCAGCCTGGCCTTGAACACTTCCAGGGATGGATCCCTGCCTCTCTGCGGGAAAGAGGCTGAGGGGCCGTGCAGCTCTAAATCCTGCTGCCCTTCCCAGCAGGAAATCCCAGCCTGTTGTGAAAGGCACTGATGGTGTAGCGGAGGAGCAGGGCTGGCAGAGGGGACGCAGCCTTGTCAGAGCAATTCCAGCAGAGGCTTGTGGACAGCCACAATTAAAACAAGCGCTGTGGTTTCAATTAACTGCTCTCTGCAGCAGCACTGGCTTGGAAGTGACTTTTAATAGATCTCTTCCAGCGCAGTGCACAAACTCTATTGCCATTGCTCCAGCGATTATTGAGAGTCAGCAGAGTGCAGCAGCTCTACCCAGCGCTTCAATGTGGATGTGAGCACTGGCTGTTATTGCCAGCCCTGCTGGGGAGGGGAGGCTGAGCAGGGAATGGACTGGGAGCATTGTTCAGGTGCTTTATGTACCCAGGCCCCGCTCTGCTGCCTGAGGGGAACAGGCTGGGCCTGCTGCTGCTGGGCCCTGCACTGGAGCAGCATCCTGGCATCCATCCCAGCCTCATCCCAGCCTCCATCACAGCTTCCATCCCAGACTCATCCCAGCCTCCATCACAGTAACATCCCAGCTTCATCCCAGCATCCATCCCAGCCTCTATCCCAGCCTCCGTCACAGCCTCCATCCCAGACTCATCTTAGCATCCATCCCAGCCTCCATCCCAGTAACATCCCAGCGTCATCCCAGTCTCCATCCCGGCCTCCATCCCAGCCTCATCCCAACCTCCATCCCGGCCTCCAAGCAATGCCTGGACCTGTGTCTGTTGATTCAATCACAGGATCTCACAATTCTCCCACGCCTTGGGCTGATTGGGAGCGAGGCTCAGCATGATCTCTGACAGATTTTCTCCCCCGCTCAGACACATCCTGTTGAGTTTAAACTTTCTTTTTCAGCTTGCAGAACCCTCCCCAGGAGCACAGGCTGCTGCCAGCCCCACCTGGCTTCTGCTCGTGGCCTCCTGGCAGTGCAGGGAGTGCAGAGCACTTTTATTTAGCCAGATGTGCAGGTATTCATTTAGCCAGATGTGCAGGTTCAGCCACCAGCCTGACTGGACATTTGGGAGCAGCATTCAGTATACCAACCACAGTGTCAGGCAAATTAATCCACAAATACCAGAGGTTTATGTCCAAAAAGGAGACAGACAGAGGAGTCCTTTTTACTTTATTCAAATAAAGGAGAGGCCATGGGGCATTCCTCTGGGATGTCTCAGATTTTTGGAGGACTCAGCCTCCTTTTATCCTGATTTCTCAGCTGCATTTCCCACTCTCTTTCCCCATTGCTGAGGTACTTGGGAGGCACAGACTTCCTAAACACCTGATAGCTGAGATTCCCCTCTAATCTATAACCCTCCCCTTTCATTTGTAATTCTTATAGAATTCATAGTTTTTCCCCATTGTTTCTTTCATCTTCTGATATCCAATTTCATTTATCAGCAAACCTACAGTTTGTTTATAAAGGCATACATCCATTTCCAGTCATCAATCAGTGGAATCAATCCCATTGTTTCTTTTATCTCAGTGCTGTTCTCATCTACCAGCAGACCCACAGCTGGTTTGTAAAGTCAAATCCAACATTCCTCTCATCAGCATGCAGAGGCCCCAGAAGAAATTCTGGCTGTAGCCAGCAAAGCAAAGAACACCAAAGAAAGCAGAGCTGTGCCTTCATTCCTCACCTTGAAACTCTCCAGAAGAAATTGTTTTAATAGAAATTGTTAACCTTTAGAACAACTGACTTATAGATGTCAGAGATTCTCTAATTCTTCAGTTTTAAAATCAATCCTGCCAGACTTTCTAAGAAATTAGACAATACCACTCAAGTTTTCCATTGCAGATGGCAGCTATGAACAGCTTTTTCATTTCCTTTCCCTATGGCTGCTCCTTGACTACAAGAAAATAAAGTGACAGAGGCTGAGATGTGAACCAGGAGGCTCAGAGACCACAGACTTCCCTTGCCCTTGTGTCTCTACTTCTGCACTTGTGAAAAAAGAGATGGAGATACCCACCAGCTTTCTACAAAGGTAGCATAGTGGCCTTGAATTATTGAACTCTGAGTAGTTCATTTTCTCCTAGAACTGATTGCTCCCATTATTTCCTTCAACATGGTCTTGTTCCTCCTTGACTCTTCTTCTTACAAATGTCCACTTTAATTTAGGTTACCTCCAGTGGTCCCTAAGGCCTCAAAGATGAGGCACCATGGACATCAAACCCTGCAGCTCCCCTCCTTTCTTTTACCAGGAAAACAGAGGCTCACACACCTATGTAGCCAGGTGAATTACCAGGTCTTACTTTCTAATGGAAAACACATGAGCAGATATTTTTACATCCCCAACATGCAAGTTCAGGTTGTAATTTTCCCTCAACAAAGCCCATGGAAGGATCTGTCTTTTACCTGGCCAGCTATTTTTACAGAGCTTTTCAGAAACCTATTCCCTTTTACAGCTCTTGTCTGTTAAATTGCATTGAAATTGGCCAATTCTTCCAGCTTTACCCAGAGCAGTGTGACAGGTGGGCTCCAGGCATTTGATATTCCCACAGCCCGTGTTCTCTCCTGACAAGAAGCTCCCAAAACTCAACAACCAAGCTCCCTCCTGCCAGCCAGCCTGGTGAGGGTGGTGCCTGTGGGATTGACAGCCCCCAAACCAGGATGCCCTGGATTATGGGGAAAAATCAGGATTAGGGTTAGGGTTAGAGAAGTTTCTCTTTGAATAAAGGAAGGTGACATTAAGGGCAATTAAATGTAGTTACATCACACCTCTCTCTCTTAAAGCATGCCAGTGTGGATTCACAAACTCACTGAGATGTTTTTGATGTATTTTGATTCCTTCCCTCCAAAACCTCCATCTGTGGTCAGGGGAAATTCCTCCACAATCCCACTGTGCACTGCATAATTCAAGGTTCCTTTTGTGAACAGGGGCAGCATCCCCCCAGGCTGTCTGCACCCCTCAGTTCCCCACCAACACCCTGCTCCTTTTGCTTCTTTCTTATCTTAAAAATGATAATGAGTTTTCTCCTCATCTTGATCTGTATCAATCTCTCACTTTTCTTCAAGGGTTTTCAAATATTGGACAAAACAAGACAAAAATTCTGTCTTCCTTTTTTTGTTTTCTAGCTTGAAAGAAATAATTTCACCTAGATGGCTGCAGTGAACATGCCGCAATAACAAGAAACTTTTCTAGAAGGGCAAATTAGTGGTACCAACTGGGAGCGATGCTGGTTTATAACATCAGATGTAATCTCTCAGCCACAGGAAGGAAAACGCTTGCAGAAAAATGCTGTTTGTCATTGGCCACTCTGGTGGTGCATCCAGTTCCACTGCTTTCATTTCACTTTCAGGGGACACAGCTCAGGAGTCCCACAGCTGCCGTAACACTTGTGAGGCAGGGACCCAGCCAGCAGCAATTACAGTAATTTCACAACTGCAAGGCACACCGGACTATAAGGCGCACTGTTTTTTTTGCAGCGTGGATCCGCGCTCAACAAAGTGACAAATTAGTAACAGAATGGCACAATCGCGGGGTTTACTGGCAGCTGCTCAAGTTGCAAACATTTTTCACAGATCGGCACAGCCTTTAAACGCAGCCCCAGGTGCCCTCCCTGTGCCATGGGCCCCGGCACTCCCGCCCGCCCCTAGGGCCGGCTGCCATGGCTCTCGCGGCTCTGCAGCTCAGCTCACAGCTCCCACAGCTCACATTTTCAGGTTGGCAAATTTCCAAACTTTGTCCGTATATAAGGCACACTGGATTATAAGGCGCGCCTCCGGGTTTCGATCAAGATTTTAGTCAAAAGGGTGCACCTTATAGTCGTGAAATTACTGTAGTTTATCTGTTCTGTACTCCACAGGACAGGGCACAAAGTCCGGCCTCAGATCTTTAGATCCCTTTGGGCTCCTTGGAGAAATCTCGAGGCTTTTGATAGTCCCGGGAGATGCACACAGAGCAGGCAGGTCAGAGAGAGGGACAAGGATCATTTGTTCAGAAAACTGAGTCAGCACATCAAATCCCATCCAGAGCCAAAGGAAATCTGACCTAAAGACTCTCGGTCTGCTCTGAATCCTGCTGCGTCTATGAACTATTTTTTTCATTTTTAATTTTTTTGCCCATGTTAAACTCAGCCAGGGCCTGTCTGGCAAGGAGCTGTGCAGCACAGAGGCTGGGCATGCACTGGGCACCCTCAGGACCCACTGCCTCCGTCCTGAACTCCCTCAGTGATTATTCCTCCTCTTCCTACCTCATTGCTCTTCCACCTGCCAATATTATCAATTATCTTTTCTCTCATTCCCATTGATTTTGCCAGGCTTATCCCTCTGTTCCAGCCTTGCTGCCAGCCTGAAAGAGTTAAGTTTGCCAGGGGCAAGTCTCCCTTGTGTGTCCACACAGCCCCTGTCCACACAGCAAGGTGACCAGAAAGGACCAGCCAGTGCCAGGACTGGGACAGGACACCCCTGAACACAGGGGACATCACCCTGGTTGTTTCACCAGCCCCTCTCCCCCATCAGCACACTTCTGTTCCTCACAGAGCTCCTGGGAAGCCCAAGATGGGGATTTTGATGTTGAATCCAATTCTGCTTTAGAGAGCCCTTGCTGCTGTAGGCACATAATGCAGTGATTTGTGGGTTGCATAATATTAATTTCTTTCTTTTCTGCCAATTACTGCAATGCATTTGCAAAAACGTTTTTCCAATATTCAGCCATCTGTACAGGTGAATGAAAACGTTCACCAACTACATCATTTGCAATATTTTCCTGTCAGTCATCAACTAATATATTCAGAGATGAATTCCCTTTTTCCTAGGCCAGCTCTAAGTCAGATTTAGTGACTGAAAACAACATTAGCCTTGTTGACTTCTTTTATCAGAATCCCTGTTGTTGGTGGGGAGACACATGCCAGACTTTCCTGAATAGTGAGAGTGATTACACTTTAAAATCACAAGGATGGAGGGAAGAGCAGGGCAGAGGCAGTGGCAGCAATTTCTACTGCTAGATTGGGCAGCAGTAAGGTCCAAGCCCTTTCCCCTGCTCCTGAGCTTGAGTCTGAATTTGAAATTCACCACTAATAGAGAGAAGTCAGGTTCTGATAACAGCTCTCCTCTCCCACCACAGCCTCCAACTACCCCACTGTGCCTTCAGACCACGAAAGAAATCCCAGCTAAAATCCTTTTCTTGGCTACTGCACACTGTTTTCCTGATTCTTGATTTTGCAGGGCTTTCCCTGCATTTAAATTTATAACAATCCTTTTAAAAGCCCACAAACCCCAGCAATTTGCACTCACAGACTGTCCCCAGCACCAGTGACTGACTGACCCCTTCCCAGGTGGTGCAGCCACTCCATAAACACATTCAGGGTGAGATGAGAACTCAAGCTGTCCTCATTCATGACCACCAGCCCTAGCACCATCCCATTTTTCTCCTTGATAAGCAAGACCACCTGGCTCTGCTTTCTGAAGGCAAGACTTGCCTGCCCAGCAGTCAGAGCTGAGGCTCTGCTCGTAAGTCACAGCCACATCACATGTTTGTGCCTCCAGCTTCTGTTCCCTGTGCACTGCACCCTTCCTGGGCATTGCAGATGCAAATCAACACATACCCAGCTCTGAAGAAGAGAAACAAATTTGCATTTGGCTTCTAACCAGCAGCTCATCCATTTAATTTCCCAGCTCCTGTAATCACCCTCTACACCATTTCAACCCCATCACATCCATCAATGTGCCCAAAGCAGGACAGTAACACTCTGCTGTGTGTTCCCAAATGTGGTCTGTAATTGCAAATTGCAGCAGGCATCACTCACATGACTCGTGCTCCCTCTTCCTTGATAACCTTCTCATCCAGACTGGCTTGCTGTGTGAATTTTTCTCCGGGAGAACTCTCCTCTGGCAGGTGAAGCTGTCACATGAATATGAAGGTAAACTGTAAAAGGAGAGAATTCTCCACTTTTAAATACAGGGAGTTGCCAAGAGAAGTCTTACCTCCAGTTGCACCCCTGATTCTCCAGCGCATACCTGGAACTGCCTCTTCTCTCTTGAACCACAAACATTTTGGTAGAACCACATTTTGACAGGCAAGGCAGGTCACTTTTACCCCAGTCTGCCTCAGACAGTTCCAGATTCCAAGCAGGGGTTAGGAAAACCTCTGCTCTGTCTTGTCCCAGACCCTGCAGTGCCTCAGCTATCTCAGGTCTTCTGTTTTGACCCAAACACAAACTCTCCACAGCAGATGCACAGACTGTGATCTCTCCAAGGAGGCACCTGGTGCCCTCAATGCTTTTTAATGTTCAAGACAGTAAAGAAAAATTATCAGTGTACAGTAATTTCATGCATATAAGGTGCATGGAAAAAATTTTGATCGAAACCTGGAAGTGCGCCTTATACTTGATGCACCTTATAGGCATGAAATTACTGTAATTGAGTGAGACCAGAAGTATCATCTTGGACAGCTCTCTGGGAGAAACAGGGGACCCAGAAGGTCTCATTCAGATCTAAGTCTCAACATCATGGGAACCACCTTCACCCAGAGGGCGCCTGGGGTGCCTGCCCACCATACCAGGTTCCTGGGGGTAGATTTAGTTGGATATTAAGAATAAATTGCTCCCTGTGAGGGTGCTGAGGCCCTGGCACAGGGTGCCCAGAGCAGCTGTGGCTGCCCCTGGATCCCTGGGGGTACCCGGTGCCAGGCTGGACATTGGGACTTGGAACACCCTGGAACAGTGGGAGGTGTCTCTGCCCATGGAATGAGATGGAATGAGATGAGCTTTATGGTCCTTCCCAACCCTAAACCATCTGGGATTCTGTGATTCCCGAGGGATGCCTTTCTTTGGTGCTGTGCTGAACCTCCTGCCACAATTTTGCCCCTTTGAGAAATACCACAGCCTGTTGGGACAGGAGGGTGTCTCTCCCTGCACTTCTAAAGCATTAGGACAGAAATCAACTCGCTCAGCATCTCCAGTGCCCTCAGACCTTGCTGGACAGTCCCTCCTGCCACCAGTGTGTTCCCCACTGCCACAGAGCAGATCTGGCTCTGCAGAGCACAGCAGCCTGCTGCCAGCAACAGGGTGTTGTGCTGCACACAGTAATGAGAAAACTGGGAATAGTGTGCAAGAGAAGAGATTATTAGATAATAAATTATCAATGCACCAAAAACTGCTCTGTACATATTTTTCCCCCCTTACAGCTTCTCTAATATCCTGAGAAAGTGACAATTACACAATTTAAGGAGGTTAACTTTATTAAATCCCTTTTTTATTGCTTTGCTTTTAATAGATGGTTGAGATAAAGCATCTGATTAGAGGAAGGTCACAAAATAAAATATTTAATACTCATGGAAAGAACAATTCATCCTCCCCTCTGCATGCAGCAGCAGTAGAGGGTCCTGGTGGCAGCTCTGCAGAGGCTGCTCTGCAGAGACCGCAAGTGAGAGACTGGAAAAGGCCAAAGCTTTTCAAAACTAAGGTGGGAATGAGGGAGTGAGCCTCACTATTGCCAATATCAAATAATGAAACCAAAACGTGCGTTTTCCACAGGTTACACTCACTCCTGGGCCCTGACTTATATATTACAGGCTGGAAACATCCTCCTGTTCATCAGGAAGATCAGATCCTCTCTGCTGGGCCAGTGCTCCAGTCTGTGCCACTCCAGCCACAAGCACCACTCCAGTTCTGCAGGGAGCACCGTGACAGCAAAACTGGAGCAGCCCCCAGCCACTGCTGCGTGTGTAGAGCCCTGCCTACAGTCTGATTTCCATGGAGAAACTATTCCAAATTAGCTGACTGCTCCCCTCTTTTAAGCCCTGAGGCAAAGGAGGGACTGATGAGCTGGGTTGAGCTGTGGTGCTCGGGGCAGGACCCTGCAGTCACTCGCAGTGACACACATCCTTGCTCACACATCAGCTGGAGCTCTGCTACAATTCCCTCTGTGGAAATGATTCTCCACACACCTTGGCACACACTGACTCCCTTGGCTCTTCCAAGCCAGGATTTCCTTGGACAGAGCAAACCCAAGAACCTCAGAGAGAAGATGGATGGTGAGTAATGTGTGCTTTTATGAGACAGAGTGTTCCTGCACGTCCACAGGCCAGAGCCCTGCACAGTGCCACTGTCGAGCCACAAGGAATAATAATAATGGTTTCCAAATGCTCCTGTGTGGCAGAGAGAAACTCTTTTCCTTATACAACTTGCAGTGTGCTGTGAAGCAAGGAAAACAAAGTATATGGATTGCTAACCACACTGCAGGTGAGGAATAATAGCTGCCAGCTCTCAAAGCCACTGTCTAATTACTCCTTATTAACAGTGCTACGAGCCCAGCACGTTCTTTTATTGCCCAAAGCCAAAAAAAGAAAATAAATTTAAAAATCTGCATGCCAGGGTTCATTAGAAGTGAGGTCAAGGCTAAAATCCAGGCGGGCACTTCCCTTTCTCATGTGTCCACATCCACAGTGGATTCCTGGATGGCCAAGAGCACAGCCAGCATTCCCAGCTGGGTGAGTGATGCAGAGAGTGATTTTCCGAGGGTTTGAACTCAACATTTTCAAATCTTGCACTGCTGTTTCCTGTTCCTGTGACTGTCCCAGTGTGTGTTACTGGGAGCACTGGTGATCAACCAGTTTGAGCCAAAAGTGTTGCTGATTCACACAGCAAATGGCTGAGAGGAAATAAAGTTTCTTTTTTTTTTTTTTGTCATGGACCCTGCATGGCTCAGCTTGATAAAATCAGCAGGCTGGAGATGGATGATGCTGGGAATCACTTCTGAGCTACAAATGTACCACAATGACAGAAATTAATAGAGTGCTCAGACTTGAAACACCAGGGCATGTGTTTTAATTTAGAAGGACTGCAAGTAAAAAATCTTCTCACTGTCACATCTCCAGGTCAGCATTTGACTTATTAATTTCAGCTTTGGGCACAGGTAAAGGAGCTCAGCCATGCTCCATGCAGGGGCTCTTTGGTTTTTAACATGTTCATTACAGCACCATTGCTCATGTGTCTGGAAGGGCCATCAAAAAATCCAACTTCACTTAATAATCAGGCTTAACCTCTTTAAGTTTTGTTAAAGTCACTTTCCTGGGGCCTTAGGCAAAAATCAGTCTTAAAAGCACTGAGAAACTGTTTCATGGTAGTTAGATAATTTATTATTCCATAACTCTGGGTCCTAATCTAATTAGAGATTGTATCTAGGATTTGCTTCAACATCTATTTATTTTTCTATTTTTACTTGAAAACATTCACAAAGAAATTAGGTTGTAAGTGGGGAGATGGGGCATATTCTGCATCAATCCTGCTGGGCTCCCAGATTTCAGCTGAACCCCACATTTCATGACCAAGAAAGAACAGAAACAAGACCCAGATTAACAAATCACTAGGAGAACTTTGGAAACTTTAGCAAAAAACTTCCCACCTAGAAGGAAAACCCAGAGAAAATGTATCCAAACTGAAATTTGTCCTTCCCAGCCTACTCCAGAATCCCAATCTTCCCTTCTCCTACCCAGCAGGTGAATGCATCAGCTGTGACAGGTCATTTGGCCTGGCTCATGGCATGGGGACCGTGCTGTCCCCCAGGGCTGCAGGAATCCATCACTGCAGCATTTGGAAATGGAGCCTTGCTTGCTCCTCACCCTGGGGTGATCCTCAAGACAAGACATGATTTATTTGTTTAAAATAACTAGAGGTGCCTCTCAGAGCCTGTCAGGGACCTGAAATAAATACCTGAGGTGCAATAAAGTGCAAATAGAAAGGGAAAAAAAAATAAGTAATCTCATGGCATATATTAACACAGAATTGTTAGGGCAGCATGGGTAAAAACCAAGCCCCAATTTGCTCCATAGAGAGCCTATAAACATTTATATTCTTTGTCTGCAAGCAGAAATAATTTTGGAAAGATTTTGCACAATCTTTTTTGAGCATCAGCCTTTTCTATGAGAATATCTAAGAAATTGAGTTGTAAGTTCTGAAAAATAAAAATTCCAGCTTCTTCTGGCCTTGTATTTTCCAAAAGAGAAGTTCCTATGTAATGCAAAAATACTCAATGACTTCAACATCAGCTCATGTGAAGGAAAGTCAGACTCCTTTTGTGGCCATGCAGTCCTGAAAGCCTTTCTACTCAAAACATTGCCACATTTTAAAGAAAAATAAGTTTAAAAAAAGATTCTTACAGGAGGACAGCTGCTTCACTGACCACCAGATCCCTCAGTGCATCCTTTCACTGCTTTTCCCTCTTGGAAAGGAATGGTATCACTAGCAAGCATCAAGAAAAGCAGAAAAGCATTTCTGCTGCAGGCCTGGGAAGGAGTTTTTGGGCTCTTGGGAGAGGGAGACAATAAACCTTTTCCTTCACCCACTTTCCTCTTCTCTCTCTACTCGGTCAGGAAGGTCATTGAGGGTTCAAAAAACCTCCTGGCTTTTACAGGGAGGAAGCTCCAGGATGTGCAGAGGATGGAGCAGCTCTGCTGGGAGGAAAGGCTGGCACAGCTGGAATTGTTCACCTGAACAGGAAAAGCTTTGGGCTGAGCTCAGGGTGGCCTTGCAGGGCCTGCAGGAGCTGCAGGAAACCTGGAGAGAGACAATTCCCAAGGAATGGAGGGACAGGACACAGGGAATGGCTTCAAATTGACAGAGGGGAGGGTCAGGTTGGATATTAGGAAGGAATTCCTCCCTGGCACAGA
>VRYO01000116.1:3483778-3495160 GCA_009812075.1 Sialia sialis | reverse complement strand
GCTGGATGGAATGGGAAGGGATGAAGGTTTTACAATGAAGAAATGAGCCTTTTCTTCCCAGTTGCAGCTCTTTCATTCACGGTAAACACTTGGCAAAGGACTGGCCACAGAATCTTGACCTTTTCTTTGTCCTGAATAGAAATGTAAAATTTTTTGTTACTATTTTATTCCTTTGTTAAATTATTAAATATCTTTCCAAAGAGAAGAAAAATAATCTCATCAACTGCTGTTTATATCCAGTTTTGGCTCCTGATTTCTCCTCCTTCTGCCTTTTCTCTATTTTGAATTAAAATATTATTTCAAACTAAAAATATCAAAACCTGTCATTTGAATCCCATCAATTTCCAAAATGCTGCCCTTTTTTTTTTTCCTGAAAACTTAAACTGTCAAATCAATACCAGTTCTGCAAGCTGCACCTGCAAAAAAACAATATCTTCAAATAACCGTTTTCCAACATAAGTCTTTTGGAAAGAAACACTCAAATGAGATCCAGACACAGGGCCAGGCTGGGGCAAGGCCAGGATGGGGTCCAGTGGGTTTCTACAAAGCAGAAGTGCTGCAAATGATTTAAAGAATTGGTTTGTGGTCCTCCTCTTTTTAGCCAGTCTTGTAGGAATTCACTATGGTACTAATTGGTCATTTGATCATCATCCTTGGTCATGGAATGGTTTGGGCAGGGAAGAAACCCTAAAATTCATCCAGTTTCAGCTCCCTGCCATGGGCAGGGACACTTCCCACTAGACCAGGTGGTTCAGGGTACCAGAAAAGCTCCTGCATGAGGAAACGTCCCTTCCTGCAAGAAGAAGGGATGATTAACAGGGAGAGAGATTCTCTAACATGATCCAATGTTTAGCAACTACATAGGGGTCACTTATGGATCTCAGAGTGGGGACAAGAACCTCTTGTTTGGTTGCTTTTTGTTTCCAAATGTCCTTCAGTTTAAACAATTCAGTTTCTTTGAAACTGAAGATATTTGAAAAGTGCTCCTTTCTGTCAATCACCAGTAAGAAATTATGAAATGACATGCTCTTCTCTCAGACTTTCCATTAAAGATTTATTTTCAGAATTGAGAAATTTTTGTTTCAGTTCTGTTGTTAATCTTTGGTGGGTTTTTTTTCCTTTCCAGTTTATGACAATTCTATTCTATTGTAACTTATAACACATTGCTGTGACTGACAAATTCTACTGTGATGGAATGCATGAATCAAAACACTCCTGGCTTTTTATTTTAAAAATACCAGGGACAACAGACACCAAATACTTGTTCTGTAGAACAAAACATCTCTTGTTTGTTCCAATGAAGTGAGTTAAAGCAAGCTGGCATGCAGATCAAAGTGTTGCCTACTTGAAAACTGTCAAACCATTTCATTGTAAACTAGATGGGAAGCACTTTGAAACACAGGGAAAAACCTGATGTTTCATTCAGCAAGCCAAATCCCAGGCATCCCTAATGCAGGGAAGAAAAACATCAGTGTGATTTGCTTAGCAGGTTGTCATAGTACACCATTATCAGTTAAATCTGCTCATCCCTATTAACACAAAAAGATGGCAAAACAAGATAAAGACAAAGGAAAATTTAAAGTGTCATTGTTCCAAAGTGAAAATTCTCCTGGTCTGTTTTAAAGGCAAGGAAAGTTACGATCACTGGGAACAACAACATCTGCTGCCTGGCTCTGTCCCAGGCACTGTGGATGGTGGGATGACCCAGGGCACCCATCCCAGGTGCTGGAGCCTGTCAGGGCACAGCAGAGGTGTTGGGGCACATCAGGGAATTTTTACCCACTCCAGAATAAAATCTTCTCACTTTCACAACTGCCTGACTTTGAGTATTAAAAAAAAAAAAAAAACCCTGTATATATTTGCAGATGCTAATTAAGAAAGTATATTTCCATACACTAAAGAAACTATGGAAAACCATCTAGTGATGCTGGACCACAGACAGGTCAATTGTAGAAACTGATTCAAAAGGCTAAGAAATGAGTAGGATGAGTGAATGAGTAGGAAATACATCTGGGAAATAAAATTAAAAATAGATTAAGTTGTATATTGCTGTAGAACTTGTGAGGAACCTAAATTACAACACTGAAGCCCAAAACCTTAAGTCAAATTAATGATAATTTTATGACCAGGAGAAGAGCTCCTCCATCATTCAGCAGAGCTGTTCCCAGCTGTCACTGCAGAGGGTAATGCTTCCCAATAAAAATGATGGATTCATTTACAGAGATATTGCAATGGTTACTTGTTACAAAAAGGTAAGAATTCAGACTACAAGGGGAAAGCAATAGTCTAGAAGCTATTTATATAAATTACATATTTTTAAATCATCTGGGGCTGCTGAGATTCACTGCCAGGTACTTGGAAGTGGTGGAGACAATCTGAGGGCTGTTAGCACTTATTTTTGAAAACTCAGGGACTGTGACAAGTCCCAGAAGAGCAGAGAACAGCAAACATAGCAGGGAATTACAGGTCAGGCAGCTTAACTTCAATTCCCAGAAAAAATATTGCAACAAATCATCAAACAAACACTTTCTAAGCACCAAAAAGATAACAAGGCAGTGAGGGACAGCCAACACGGATTTGTCAAGAACAAATATCAAGCCAGTCTCATATTTTTCCATGACAGGGCAGCAGGACTCAGGGAGAGGCAGTCACTGTTGTATACAAGGGCCACAGCAAGGCCTTTGGCATCATTTTACATGACACTGCTTTAAGCACACCACAGAATTGTGATTAGGTGACATTGTCAAGGTGCAGGAGGTGGGGAACACGCTCCAAGAGCAGCTCTCACTGGTGTGTGGTCACAGTGCAGGAACACATCTGTATGCACTGTGTGAGGATTCATCCTGGGCCACTGGGAGCACCCTGTGACCTGGGCAGAACGCTGAGAAAAATAAGGATGGGCTGGGAAACTGTGAGCAAAGACAAAGAAGCATGATTCAGTCTAAAGAAGAGAAGCTGTAGAGGTAAATCAGGGTAAATCCTCGTGTTGGGAGCGCTGCAGCCTCAGACAGGGATGGACAGATCAGCCCCCACTCCTGCTGAGGGTAAAGTGAGGATGAAGATGTTTGAACTGCAGCAATGCACACTGAGGGCCAGAGCCAAAAGAAACTGCTGGACGTGAGGGTAGCAGAGCACCAGAAGAGGCTGCCCAGAAAGCACAACCAACATCCATCACTGAGCTCTGGGGAAAGCTCAGGCAAACAGACAGGGCTGATACCAGGTAAAACACCTCCTCACCTGGGCAAGCAGAGGGGCAGGCACTGATCTCTGGGCTCTGGAACCTCTGACAGCACCCAGGAGGGCATGAAGCTGTGTCAGAGGAGATGAGGAAAGGTTCTTCCCCAGAGGGTGCTGGCCCTGCCCAGGCTCCCCAGGGAACGGGCACGGCCCCGAGGCTGCCAGAGCTCCAGGAGCTCCAGGACAGCACTGCCAGGGATGCTCAGGGTGGGGTTCTGGGGGTGGCTGTGCAGGGACAGGGGCTGCCATGGGTCATCCTGGGGGTCCCTCCCAGATCAGGATTATCCTTGATCCTGAATTTGTCTCCCCTGCGCCCAGCACTGCCTGCCCAGAAAGGTGTTCCCATACACTGCATGTCAGGAGGATGCTCTTTGTCCTATTTTTCCATCATTCTTTATCAGTTTTTATTATTCTTCAAGGAAAAAGAACCATGTGGTAGAGAAGCCCCACACTCATCACTGTTAGTGACCCTGTGAACAGGATGATAAATTCTTTGTTACGTGCTCTGCTGTGGAGAGAGATCCATCCTGGTGTATAATGAAGATGGTACTAAAGAGAAAGCAAAATACACTCCCATAGCAGCCACAACAATGAGTCCATTTACAAAGAAAAACAGCACACTGGTGTTTTCCAACAACATCCTCCCCCCCAAAAAAAAATCTTTGGGCCAGTAACGAGGCATTTGTCATTTCATGCAGTCAAAGCTGCCAGTTTTCCCTTCACATTGATTTCTCTAAAATATCACCTGCAGCTCGTGCCTTCAGAGAACAGAAGGGTGTTGATACAGCACAGGAGCCAGGAGCACTCACAGCTGGGTTACACAGGGGATCGGGGCTCTCACCCCTCGGTAGAAAATTAAAGGAGCAGAGAAAAGGAAGGGAATTGGGATCCCCCTGCTCCTCTGGACAGCAGCAACATCAATCCAGGCCTAAACACACCAAATTCTAAAGTTTCCTTAATGGCAAGCTGTAAATCTCAGGATCAAAGACATGAACCCATCACCTACTCGTGCCAGGCCAGGAATAAATTCACCCCCTGAGAAAACATTAATCAGCTGGCCAGGTACACTGAGTGCTGTACTGAGACACAGCCTCCAAAAACTGCACATCCAGGAGCAGCACACCAAACCAAAGTGAATTAATGCTCTTTTTTTCTTTTTTTCCACTGCTCAATCTGTTCACTTTTACAAACAAAGTGCAATTCCCAGCATGGAACATTTTTCTGCATTCTGGGACTCCATGATGCATCTCTTCCTCACGCCACACCCCACATCAATTCCATTTACTTAAAATAAGCTTTTTCCTCAGCCAGGACTCCTAGAGAGATGCTGGTAAGGAAGAAAAAATGCTACCTATTTATCCCAGTCCTTTTGTCCCAAAACAAAGACACAACCACAGCAGTAGGGCAGAGTCTGGAGCAAACACAAAAAAAAAAAAGGATCTATTTATTTCAGCCCTGTGTATGGGTGTGAAAAATATTGGGGGTTTCTCAAGCCTTTACCTTCTGCTGCTTTCCCCCAGGGAGCAGCATTCCCTGAGAAACGTGGGCTATGCCTTTATATTACTGCCCAAAGACCCCAAATTTCTGATCTGCATCAGCAGAACTCCATTCATGACCTTGGGACACCTATTAATTACCCTGAAAACAAAATTGTATCTGAGTAACTGCTAATACAGAGCGAGAACTGGGGTGACTCCAGATTTCCACCAGCAGAGTGCTCTATCCAAGGTCTGGTCCATGGTTTTGGCCCTCATTTCTCCTTTCTCCTGTTTATTTTATGCTTCTCTTCCCAGCTTGTCCATCCCTCAGAGCCCCCCCAGCTTTGCACTCAGGGCATCACCAACCCCAGGCACTGCAGGTTGATTTTCTCCTCCCAGCTAAAACCACTCTGGTTTCTGCTCTGACCCACCCTGTCAGCAACCCCAACCCCCTGCCCTGAGCTCCTGCTGGGATGCCCAGGATCCCCCCGAAGAGATAAGGCTGCAGTCTGGCTCTGGGAATGCCGTCCAGGTGTAAAATGCAGCTGGAGGGCAAGGCAGGGAGGAATTGAGATTGGCACAGGCAGAGACCTGAGCCCAGAGCAGGGGATTATGCCCCTGCTGGGGTTTATCTCCACTCCCCCACAGCTCCTCTTAGAGTGATTGCCTAGAGCTTATGCTGGGAAGAATTTATTCTGTTGGTTGCATTGCATATAAATAATTTAAATAGATAGGACAGTATATCAGATATATTGAAAAATCTTGCCTTACTTTATATGGTATTTTAAAATTGATGGCCTCTGGTTTAAATGCAAGGACTCTGAAATAGAGTTAATACCTACAATACTTTGCCATTACATCCATTTTTAATTATCAAGAAAGCCTGGCAAAGTTTACGATATATTTAACAGAGTTTTATGTTTTGTCACAAGTATCTAAATAATTGATGTGCCACACATTTTATTAAGCATAGCATTTCATGAGAACAATAGTTTAGGGATATAATTCTTCTAGAGTTAAATTGTTAAGGCAGAGGGAGAAGCCTCCAGAAACAATTCCTGAAGAGGGAAGGAGGGAAGAGGGTGAGAACAAGATCAGTTCTGCACTTCTCTTGGTGTTTTAGGGAGTGAAGACCAAAATATCCCAGCTCCTTTTCTGTGGGAAGGGAGATAGGAAGGCAGACATGATCCTGGTTTTTACCTTGCTGCTGAAGAGATGCCTCCAAAAGGGCTGTGTGTGCTTCCTCTAACTGAGAAAGGATTGAGGCAGGGATTTCCCAGTTTAAGAGCTCTGTGACCACACCTGGAGCAGGCAGAGCTCCACACCTTGGGAGCACTGCCAGGACAGCAATCCCCACAGCCCATGGTCTCCCAGCCCTCCAGCAGGACTGCTCACTGCCACACAAATTTAGAGCTGGGAAGCCTCAGCTGATGCAAAGAGGCGGAAACAGCAGAAGAATCAGAGAACACCCCAGAGGAACCACACTGAGGGTGCCAGAGCAGCTCCCAGCTCCTGCCTCCCTCCACTTCTCCACCTGCTCAGAATCTTCTGGCCAAACACCCCCTGAAGGCCACACATAGCAAGGACACAAGGAAGGATTAAAACCAAAGAGGCAGTGAGGCTCAAAGCCAGCTGGGGATTCCTGTCTCAGTGACTCGGGGTCACTTTGGCACAGCATCCTTGACAAAAGCCACAGGAGGCACCAAGGCCACTCTTCCATGCTGGCCTTTCCCTGTTGTCCCATTTTATTACCAAATAGACTGGCTCTGCTGGCCACAGTTATTTTTCCTCCACAACTAAAGTTTGACGAAGCTGCCCTGGGGAGTGATTTTGGAAGCAGCTGCAATGTTTATTATCAGTGTGGGCAGGTTTTTATTCCTTTTACAGCCATCTATCACACCCCATTTGATTAGCTGCTGTTTCTCACTGTTTGTCCTCAGAAAGGCAGGAAAGTTTCCTGTCCTGGACAGGGAGAAAAGATGGCAATTCCAGCCTGGGATACAGGGACACAGCAGCTCCATCCTGCCCAGGACTGCTGCAGGCAGGGTTGTACCAATACTGGGGAAGGCTTTTCATTCCCTCATATCAGGGTTGAGTTGATTTATATAAAAGTGTTTCCAATCAGCAAAAATCACTGGTCTCAATCCCATTTCTGTTTGTACTTTCAAGTGGCTGCTGAGCAGAAAGTTTTATTCTTATCAGTGGGAAACCATTAAAACATGCACTGCAATTAAATTTCGCCTTTACTTTTAATTCACTACCTCATCTGTATGCATTTAGGCAAATACAGATACCTGCATTCATTCACAGTCTGGTTTTTCCAAATTTTTGCCACGTTAAAAAATGTTCAGTGACCCCTTTACTATTTGCTAAATGATAGTTTATTTTCCACTTGTGTCAAACTGCACTTGGACAACTGGAACTGAATAAAAATGCACAAATCAGCATTTCAAACAGCTTTCTACCAATTAAAAGTCCTTCATGTGTGCTAGGCAACACAAATATTTTTATTAAAACATGCTTTGCATTTCAATCTGATTTACAACACAAAAGAAGAACTACATGTGATCAATAAAATTGATTGTTTGTTTTCAGTAACTGGGGCCAAAACCTTGGAGATTTTAGAGCTAATTGAATGAAAAACAGGTGCAAGAAGATAATATCTGAGTCAGCAGAAAGAAAACCACTTTCCTGAACTGCTTTTGGGTTTTGTTCTCACCAAATTTGAAATAATTAATTTTTGAGCTTTATCACTGGATGAAATTGCTTTTTAAAAAGTATTCTTTCTGCAATTCCTGAAAACACCAGCTTTAAAGCAGAGGCAGCCCTTCAGCAAGGTCAGTGCAAGTTTCATCCATCTTTTCAGTGGGTTGAAGACTCAGAAAACTTCAGCAGTAAATGTCTTGCTTTAGCATTTTCATTTATTGTAAGTCTTTTAAAATACATTAGATTAAGATTTTAATAGAGATGCTGAGAATTTCACACCTAACTTTCTAGTTTAAAATATCTGATTACTTTCAAGTCATCCATTTTTACTGGCCACATTTCCAATAAAGAATTTTTTTGCAGGCAGAACATAAATCAGCTCCCAGAACAAGAAAATTACAGGTGGGCACTGGGAGTGTTCATCCACATCAGCCAGGGCACACAGGTGCAAATGCTCTTAAAAATTTAACATAAGACAACTAAAGGCTCAACACTGCCCTGATCTCTGCACACCTTGGTTCTTCTGCATCCCACAGGATGAGAGGATTGGGGCTGCCCCTGGATCCCTGGCAGCGTCCAAGGCCAGGCTGGACAGGGCTTGGAGCAGCCTGGGACAGTGGAAGGTGTCCCTGCCCATGGTGGGGTGGCACTGGATGAACTTTAAGGTTCCTTTCACCCAAATCATTCTGATTGCATGGAGCTGATGGAGACTGAGCACAAGGCAGCCCCATCACCCCCACCCAGCAGCCAGCTTGGATGCTGATCCAGCTTTTTACACTTTAAAGGTGAAAAAAACTCATCTCTTTCCAAGTTGTGAGTGGAGGTTGAAGAAACTTCAACAAAAGTGTTGAATTCGTATTGCCTTTTTACCAGATCACCATGTGTCTTGGGTTGAGTACAGGATGTGACCAAAAGTCTGTATTCTATCACCATCTGTTAAACCAGGTGGGGCAGTGATCCTGATCTTAGTGGGAGATATCCTCTGCTAATGGGCCATCCATTGAAACCAGCTGGGGCAGTGTTCTTTATCTTTTCACAACCCATCCTTCCTCCTGGGAGTTGTCTCCTGTTGATGGCCATGGAGTTCCACTGCATGACTGATAAAATTACTGCATCCCATTGGGAGTTGCTCCAGCCAGGGGGAGGAGTCAAGCATTTCCTACCTAGATAAAAACTGAGATTTGGAACATCAGAGCAGCCTTTTTCCACTGGATCCCAGAGGAAAACCAGACCCTTCCACATCATCACTGCACCTTTGGAGGGAAACGGCACCTTGTCCAGGAGCACTGCTCCAACTGAAGCACATCTGTCACTGCAGGAGGATGCAGCCACCATTGAATGGCACTGCTGCCAACACCCTGACTGACTGATGGGTGTCAGCTTGGATTCTGACTCTGTTGGAATTTTGGGTTTGTTCTTTGTAGTACTGTATTTCTATTTTAATTTTCCTAGTAGAGAACTGTTATTCCTATTCCCATATCTTTGCCTGAAAGCCCCTTAATTTCAAAATTATAATAATTTGGAAGGAGGGGGTTTACATTCTCCATTTTAAAAAGAGGCCCCTGCCTTTCTTAGCAGACACCTGTCCTCCAAACCAGGACACAGTGATCTACCAGAAAAATAATTTTCACTCACAAAAAGGTGTTTGAACTGCTACAAAAATTAGGAAAAAGTTCCACTGAAGGCAGAGCCTTCCTTCAGACTGCGTTCCAGAAGTCACTGCACACAGTAGTGGAGATGTGAAGGGTGACTTCGGGAATCAATGCTAATATTGGCTCCAAAGAGAAAATGGAGCTGACAGGGCAGCAAATTGATTTGGACATGACTAATTACTTAAGTTATTAGTGTCCTTGTCTGTACCACCACCTAAAGCAAAGATGACAGGGAGCTCAGAGGAGCCTGTGAGCTGGACAGCCAGAGCATGCACATCCTGGCACCACTTCACTGCCAAAGGATCCTTCCAACCTGAATTCTGTGATGGTGCTGTTTGTGCACATTCCTCCTTGCAAATGAGCCCAGTACCTGAGTTGTGTGGAGGAGCAATTCCTTGCAAAGGGAAAACGAGATATGCTGGGAAAAGCATGAAGTATGTGAGATGCAGAATGGAGGGGACAGACTTTGAGAGTCACAGTATGAGCAGGGAGATGAAGACAATAGCTACAAAATGCACAGGTGCAGGGGAGCAGCCTCCAGCCAGGGCTTGCTATTTTTTGTATGATTATATTTATGGAAAGCCCACACACACCAAAACCCCACTATTTGGCAGTCTGGGCAGCTCCCTGTGGGGCTGCACCCTACTAATGCCACAGAGCTTGGGAACCTGTTGTTGCCTAGACATAGACATAGAAATATATTGATGATGAGTTTAGTGTCCCCTCTGCAGTTTATCCAGCCCCTGTGCCAGCAAGAGGAATCCTTTGGGCTTTGTGCTCCACCAGCACAGCCTGCACATTGTGCTCTCACCAGTGCTGAACTGTGTCCTGCAGGGTAGGTTCCACTGAATTTGGGGACACTGAGGTGCTGCTGAGATAGCTACTGAGG
Source organism: Sialia sialis (assembly GCA_009812075.1). Taxonomy (NCBI): domain Eukaryota; kingdom Metazoa; phylum Chordata; class Aves; order Passeriformes; family Turdidae; genus Sialia; species Sialia sialis. The sequence continues at coordinate 3,485,198 of VRYO01000116.1, read as the reverse complement.
TGCTGCATCACTGACAGCACAGAGCATCCATCCCCAGCTCCACCTCAAAGGAATATTATATGGTGCAGGGAGAATGACATCATCCAAATGCACCCATGCAGACAGAAGAGAAACAACAGAAAAACAACTGAAAACACATGGTCTATCTTCAAAACATTGGCCAGGAGGCATTGGGTGGGAAATGTAGGCCAGCTCCCACATGAGGGGCATGCATTTTTCATGATCATCCCCATCCTTGATATTTCTAACCTTCAAACATAAGAAAAGAGGGGTTTCCCCTCCTCTCCTCCCACCAGCTGCAGCTTGGCCCTGCTGTAGACAGGAGCAGCTCACAGTGGGTGGAGAAGGAAAGGAGTCACCAAGGAGTCCCTCACTCCCTTAAAAGCCCAGCTTGATCCTAGAAAAAAGCAGGAAGAACCCTTGAAGTGGAAAAACAGAAATAATTCATCCCACAAAGTAAAAACTACTGTTTAGAAATGAACAAGTGAGCAACAAGAGGAAGAATTTATCTTAAAAGATGCTTTCTTATTTGAATCCATCAAAAAGGAAACTCACCTCCTGCCCTAGCCTCAGATCCCACCTGTCTGGGGCAGACAATGCAGGAAACATCAATAAATGGGTGTTTCTGGCTGCTTATGCTTCATCTCTATATTCACCACCCCCTTCTGTGCAGATGAGAGGGGAGATGTAGGAAGCCTCACGATAAAGAAATGCAAAAAGGAACCCCCCAGTCCGGGTGGAAAACAGCCAAGTTTATTTTTTTATGAGGATTACACCAGAGGAGGAAGCCAACTAACAACAGCCTGTGAGCTAATCAGGGGAAGAGTCATGTCAGACACACTCTTATCTCTGCTTGCTGTGTTTCACAGCTGCTGACAGCTGGCAGAGCTGCTGTTTCACACCCTCATCACTTGCTCAGTCCCAGAGAGCATCACTGGAACTGCTGCAGTCCCCTCCTGCAGCTGGAAGCCAGCAATGCCCATTGTCACCCCTGGCTGGTGCTGCTGGCTCCAGGTCTCTGCTCTTCCCCAAAGCCAGGTAAGAGCCTGAGGACAGACTGCTCCCCAGGGGGCTTTCACCAGGAAGGTCACTCAGGTTCCCATCTCCAAAGCAAAAGAGCAGCTCATAAAAACCACAGAAGTACATGGGGTTTCTCCTCCCACCCAAAGACTAAATAATGGATGGTGAAGCGATTTCTGACTTCTGAACTTGCCCACATGCACTGCCTCCAGAACAGGGCAGCATCCCCAAGTGTCCCAGTCCAGCAGCACAGGTTGTGACCTCTCACAGAGGATGAGCAGCACCTGAGCTCCCACAACACGCGGCCCTGTGCCACAGCAACACCCACACCCTGCCCTGTGCCACAGCAACACCCACACCCTGCTCTGAACCACAGCAACACCCACATCCTGCTCTGTAC
>VRYO01000116.1:3470274-3482778 GCA_009812075.1 Sialia sialis | reverse complement strand
CCCATCAAGGAAAAGTCTCACACTGATATCGTGTCTGTCTCACACAAGTTGTACCAAACCATGATTTGTGTGCTCTTCTGGACCAAAGGATTCATTCTGGGGATGTGCATTAAAGGGTTGCCCTGCAATGAGGGTGATTTGAGTGGAAAACAAAACATTTCTTTAAGGAAGCACTGATCTTTTTGAAGTTTGCAGGATAACTTATCCCCATTTCTGGGCAAGACAGGGAGATCTCCTCTGTGTCTGAGTGCCAAATAAAGGCTGTGATCACTGCCTTCTAAAGGGACACCTCTCATTAACAAACCTGATTTTAACTGCCTTTCAATTCCAGCAGCCCCCAGGCACCTGAACACAAGGCTCTCCATGCAGAATCATTTCAACATTCCTTCCCAGAGCTCTCACTCACAGATCTCTTTCCCCACTCCCACACACAGCCCTGATGATGTGCATGAGCAGCACGTAACTCCTTTGGCACAAACAGGTATTTATGTTTGCCTCCTCCATCTGGGCCACGTGCAAATACCCTGCACATGCCCAGGAGAGCTGCAGGAGTGTTTTGTTCTCTGCTCCTGGCTCTGTTCATGCAGCAATGGGAATCACAGTGTAAGGCAGCTCTCCTGGGGCCTCTTAAGCACATAGAGGAAGAAATTTCCCTCACATCAACTTAATATCAAAGGATAGTGCTGCCATACCTGGCTTCCAGCTGAGGGATTAAAGTCTCAAATTTGATGCTGAAGATCCTTTTGTGTGAAGATCTGGCTAACACTAAGTTCTGACTTCCTCACAGTGAAGTTGGGGACAGCCCAGGCAAAACTTATCCCAATCCCCTCCTACTTCCCAGGGCAGGGACAGCTCTCCTCTCACTCAGGGCTGGACACCAGCAAAAGCTGTCAGGCAGGTAGGATTTCTGTTCTTTTGCAGGTGTTTTTCTTTTGTGAACCACAAAAACCAAGTGAGTGACAAGGAGTAGGTGATACAGAAAAGCTTAAATCAGTAATGCCAACAAATGCTTCATATCAGCCAATATGCTGAGTGACAGCAGCCCTTTCACAGATCCTGATGTCTTAATTGCAGCTGCTCTGTGCCAGCAGCATTCAAACTTCCTCTCAGCCATGCCCAGGAGCCAGCATTGAAGCACCAAAGGAAATTTGCTGTGAAAAATCTATAAGGAACCACACCAGGGTCACCACAGACACAGGAATTGCAGCCGTGGAAGACACACAGCCAGAATTCCAAGTGCCTCAGCACCCCACTCAGTGAAGCCTTCCCCAGACTGCAGGGCATTATTCAGGAAAAATGACTCTTATTTGCTGTACAAAGAGACTGCAGTTGTGGTCATTACCTGGGCTTGCATCTCTGTTCAGCCATGGCACATTAAATGCAAATAAAAGAGAAGGACTTAAGTTGCATTTAACCACACATTGTAGAAAGCTTGTGCTGCTGAGGGGCTCACAGAGGCACTTCCAGGAAGGGAGCCAGAGCTCCCTGACAGCTCTCTGTGCAAATTGCTAAGTGCTTCTGCAAGGCTCACAGGGCTTTTCCTCCTTTCCCTTTGTTTTTGGAGCTAGGAACAAAAGGCTTGTGAGTAACTATTTCCCACATTAGCAAACACACCACAGAGCCAGTGCTGTCCACTCTTGTTTATGTTTTCTTATTTACAGCTGAGAAATTAAACAAGAACATTAGCTATTAGCAGTAGCCCTTTACAACATGCTGAACAAAGCTATTTTACATTTCCAGCAGCACAGAAACATGAGATTTTAAGAATCAGCTACCTGAAAGGCAGCAAATTAATGCCCAGAGGTGGGAGCTATGGTGCAGCACACCTGGAGGAAGAAGGTCTGAGATATGGGTGAATATTTGCCACAATGGCAAAAAAATTTATGAAGTGTTGGGGTATCCAGAATGAGTGACTGTGAGCCCAGTGGTCCTCAGCACCTCTGAAAGGCAAAAACTCTGGGCAGTCTGAGGCACTTCCAGCCTTTGCTGCTTTCTGTCCCATGTCTTATTAAGGCTGGGGAGTGTTTTGGGCTGATAATGATGGAGGTAGAACTGGACACTAAAGGTGTTCCTCACGTGACACTCCTGGAGTGTTGCTACTCGTTCAGGAGGACATCCTGCACTAATGGCTCCAAACCAACAGAGTGAGGGTGAGATTGGATATTGGGAAGAAATTCAACCCTGTGAGAGTGGGGAGGCCCTGGCACAGGGCGCTCAGAGCAGCTGTGGCTGCCCCTGGATCCCTGGCAGTGTCCAAGGCCAGGCTGGACAGCAGGACTTCAAAACAGAACAGACTTTCTACTACAGTAATCTCACAACTATAAGGCGCACCGGACTATAAGGCACACTTTTTTTTTGCAGCGAGGATCCGCGCACAACAAAGTAACGAATTAGTAACGGAATGGCGCCATCGCAGGGTTTACTGGCAGCTGCTCAATTTGCAAACATTTTTCACGGATCGGCGCAGCCTTTAAACGCAGCCCCAGGCGCTCTCCCCGTGCCGCGGGCCCCAGCACTCCCACCTGCCGTTCTCCCGCACCCTGCAGCCACCTCTGGTGCCAGGCTGCTTGGCTCAGCTCTCATGGCTCGTGGTCATTTGATTGCCAGCTTCATGTTTGTTGCTGCGCAATGTGAAACAGAAATTGTTTTGAGATCCCTTCAATACTCAAACTTTTTCCATATATAAGGCGCGCCGGATTATAAGGCACACTTCCAGGTTTCAATCAAAATTTTAGGCTTTAAGGTGCACCTTATAGTCGCGAAATTACTGTACTTCTGCATCTTTCCTCTGTAGCCTGTGCTTGTTCTATCCTGCAGTTATTTTTAATTATAATTCAATCCAAAAATAGTTTCCGAGACACTTCCCTGCTGCCCGCTGCTACCATTCCCCAGGTTGTGTCCTGCTGGGGAGCAGGAGCAGCTGGTCCTGGAGCAGCCCTGCCTGGCTCTCTGCAGGGCCACACACTCACCCCAGTGCTGGCTTCTTTCAAACACAATTATTCAAAGGACACTTTGGCTTTGCAGCAAACCTCGCTGAAGCACAGAGGCAGTGAGAGGTTCCAGCAGCAGAGGCAAAGGGTGCATGCTATTCCTCATCCTTTCATTTGTGGTTCAAGGATCTGTGTACCTGTCAGAAGCCTTTTCCCCTGCCCTATTCTCCTGCCAGCTCTTAGATCAGCAGCCCATAACCCCTGGTGCTGATCTGAGCTGGCATCCCCAGGGCCAGAAAGGCTGGAGCAGTGTGGTGTTTCAAAGCCACCCTGGCACATGTCACCTCCCCACGCCACAGAGGAGAGCCCAGCACATCACCGTGCAGCAGGAACAAACCTGCCCTGCCACAGGCACAGGGCTCCTGCTTGCCTCTCAAGGGCTCCGCCCGAGACCAAAGAGTGAATTCAGATTAAAATTTTAAATATCCAGACTTAGATTCAGTATCACCCTCCACTATTAGATTTAGGCTTCTCAGCTCTGAGGAAATAAGAATACTGTGGTATTCCATTATTTTTTTTAATATTAATTTCCCAGATTACTATGGGATCAGGAAGATTTGCTTTCAAATGTTAATTTTTTTTCCTTCATTTTTCTGAAAGCACAGTCCTCTGAGCTGGCTGGATCTGACTGTTTGAAGGCTTTGTTTTAAAATTAAACTTCCCTTCATAGAAATTTCAATAGCTACACTATTTCCATGGCTTAGGTGAGCCAAGAGCAAAGACGACCTCAAAGACTTGCAGCAACCCAGCTAAGCTGAGCTTTGCTTTGTGCACCCAGAGAGGCAAGAAATAGCCTGGAACTAAACTCAGGGAATGGAAAGCAGGATGGTTGTGTCTGGCAGCGCTAAAAAATGCAAAGGCACCAGGAGGGCACCTCCTGCATAACTCATCTGCCTTGAAGCAGCAGCTCAGCAAGAGGAGTCACACAGAGCTGGGGCCAGAAGTGAAGCCAGCTCACTGAAGCAGCCAAAAAAAAAAAAGGTTGGGCAAAAACAAAAACAAAAGTATTTGAGTAGACTCAAGTATCCCAACATATTTTCATATTTTATCTAATAACAAAGAGATAATTTGGAAGGGTGACCAAGGTCCTTTCTACATGGCAGCTCTTCCAGCACACAATTCACACATCCAGCAACATTCTCAGATTTAATTTTTCCCTCAGGCTGTTCAATACAGTGGCACCTGTAGGTACTAGGATGACATCTGCTCTACCCAAAGAAAGATGGTGGAAAACTGAAATTGCACCAACTGCTCAGAGGGAGGGTGGTCCATGGGTGGGAGCTGAGTCCCAATTGTGGTGAGCTGGGCTCAGCTTTGCTACAGGTTGTGTGTGTGCAGCCTTCACCAAGTCATTCCATTTTTCTTTATCCCATCCACTATCTGTAAAGGGTAGATAATCACATTTACCTACCGTGGTTTTTGTGAGCTTGAAGACACAAAAGCAGTGAGGAAATCATGTTCAGGCATTCAGAGATACCCTAGGGCCACAGATTCTGCTAAATATATTTTTTAAAGTCAAGCTGTGCTGAGACCTCTCATCAGCAAAAAGACTGGGCTCAGCAATGACCAACCCCATCTCCCAGACAAACACACAGGGACACTGATTTGTGTTTAAATGCTGAGAGCACTTGGCAGTGAGCTTCCAAAAAATACCCAGAGTGTTTGGAGTCATTTGAGTGTTACTTACTCAAAGAAACACAACTTAAAGAACAAGCTGTACAGGCCCATAAGCCACACTTCTGCCTTTTTCTTGCTACTCTCACAAAATTAACTCAAAAAGCCTCATCTCTGTTTGCCCTTGGCACAGTCCCTCCAGATCTATCTTACTGCCCAGTAAAGTGCAGCAAAACCTTTTTTTACTGGGTTTGCAGTCAGTGGACACCCAGAATAAACAAGTTTTATTTATGTTTTTAATGCTGGCCAGTAACTCCAAGGAGCTGTGTGGTACTGCAGGGAAATCCCACAGAACATATATTTTTACACCAGGGACTGATGGAGCCTTTTCCTCTCAAGGTCCCCGTGCAACCCTGGCACAGAGCAGGCTGCAGCATGAGCTGCAGTGGCAATACATTGGTGATTTCTGCCCCCTTTTCCAGTAAGATGAGCACAGAGGAGGATTTGGGGATTCCCAAATTCCTCCGGCTGCCAGGCAGAGGGAGGAATGCATTTATTAGCTGTGCATGTCACACAGATAATAAATAAGCAAATAATAAACAAGCAAATGTGGATCCTAGCACTGACAACTTGGCAGCTCACACCAGCACATAGTGCCTGGCATGGGAAAGAAGAAATAATTTCTATTTAAAAAGAAATAAGTTCTTTGCTGCTGTCGGTTCAGTAGAAATACATTGTACAGAACCCATAATTACAAGTATGGGGCCGTCATCAGTCAATTTATTTCCTTTTTTTCCTCCTTCCCAGTGGAGCTTTAAAGGAGGGCATATTTCTCTAAAGAACCCAGTGCATTTCAGTGACACTTGCCCCATTCCATGAAATAAAGCACACCCCCTCACTTCCTACAGCTCTGCATGGAGCCCAGAGCCTGCACTACAGTCAATTCACAGATCAGGGATCACTCCTAATGGAGACAGCATGACAAAATTCATTTAATATTCTCCTTGGATTCAAAATAATAATATTGTCAACTAAATAAAAGTCAAGCATTCATTTGTATGTAAAACAGTTGGTTATATCAGGCCTATTTATGTCTCCTCTGCCTTCCAGCTACAAAGATTTATGACTGAACACCCAAGGGACCTTTATATATCTATCCAAATTCATGCATTTTTTTCATTAACCTGTGTACTGGCATCTTGTACAACTTGGCATGAAACAATAGTGTAGATTTTTTTTTCCCTTTATATTTAGGCACAGGGAAAAAAGGCTCCTGCCAATAACAGCAATAATGAATAAACTCTCTCTGGGCTGGCTTGTCACACGTAAATGCAGGTATGTATGTAAATGTACACAGGCATTATGGACACAAGTGTCTGTACACACACGGGGGGGTTCTGCTCCCCCCTCTGCCTGTTCTTTTCCATCTCCCATTTCAATTCTACCCCAGCCTTCCCACCTTCTTGCAATGCCAGACTTGTTCTTCCAGTATCTCCCTGGTGACAGGACAGAAACAGCTGCAATAAATTACTCCGTGTGTGCTTTTTTTTTCCATTAAATATATTTTTAAAAGTGAGAGTTTGAAAGACAGGAGTTTGTTTGTACAGAGGCAGAACAACCACCTTTATAAACCCTGGAAAATTACTGCTGGATGAAGGAGGTGAAAATCAGGAGGATGCAGAACAAAACCCAGCTGATGTTTGGACTAATGATACCAAAGTTTCTTAGCTTGACCATTTGGTATTGTTCCTATTTTTTTGGTCAGGCTAACTACAGAATTTCCTCTAAGTTTTTAGCCCATCAAAAAGAGATTTCACCTCTCACATCGCTGGCAGCTGCCTGAGCCCTGAGGAAGGGAATGGCCCCACAGCTGTTGTGTGTTTTGGTGAAGGGGAGGTGACTCAGGTGAGCTGGCTGCTGCAGGGATGCTGCAGCCATCAGGAGCTTCTGCAAGGCAGGAGGATGAGGACAGAATTCATCTCTGCTCCCGACACCAGCAAGGCACTGCAATGCCACCTCTAGAAAACGCCACTCTTCTGGCAAAGCTTCTTTTTGAGGTGCCAGCAGAACAAGCAGGATCACCACAGCAGGAAATGCCTCTGGCAGCCCCATGGCCTCCCTGCTTCCTCCTAAATGTGCCCATCACAACCAGCCACTGCCACTGCCCCATCCCTTCTCCTTGCTGGCACCTCTCAGACACAACTGAGGGGCTTCAGGGAAATTTCTGCTCCATGGGGGATTTTTCGTGATGGAAACTGAGCATTCTGCCTTCCCTTGCAGGAGGTTGGGAGAGCAGTCAATAATTTGAAGGCAGAGAGGAAGATACAGAATCCAGGAGATGTCTGTAACTCCAATCCTTGTGTATATAGAATTCTGGTAAAGTTCAGCTTTTCTTAAAAAAAAAACCAAACAAAAACAAAACAACAAAAGAAGCCCACTCTACATCCTTCTCAGGAGAGTCTTATTCTTCTTTCTTTTCCATCAAGAAGTGCCAATGTTTGCTCTTTGAGGCTTGGCAGGGAGGCTTGGCAGGAGAGGTTGAGGATTTTGTGGAACAGCAGCACATCCAAGGAGCATATGTGTCCAATCCTCAGAGCTGGATTTCCACCTAGCACCCATGCAGGGAGAGGGCTGCTGCTGAGGTGGCATTACCCAATTACTGCCACCCCAACCAGTCCTCCCCTTCCCAGCAGCCTGCAGCACTGACCATGGGTGTGACGCTGCTTCCCCACCCTCTGCCTCCTCCAGGGCATCACTGAGCCCCTTAAGTGAGTAGTAAAACAAATACAGGAGCCAGGTGGAAAAGCTGAAGTGTAAATCTTTGGGGTTTTATACTCCAGTACTGTATTTTTTATGTTTAATAACAGGCTGAGGCACAGCAATCCATCTCAAGACCAGCCTTCCCAGGCGTGGCTGTGGCTACAAAGAACTTGCTGTCAGGCTTGAAAATTTCAGAGTGTCTTCAATTCTTTCTAAAAGTGGCTCCTTATGTGCAATTTTCAGCTGGGCTTCATCCCATGCTCCCACTCCATGGGTGCAGCCTGTCTCCAGCCTGCTGCCTGCAGGGGAATAAAGATGGGAACCAGCACCTGGATTTGAGAGTTGTCCAGGAAAAATCTTCCCATCCCCACAGAGTTTCCTGGGACTCTTCATCCTACTGGGTGCAGGCCCTGACCTGTCCTCTGCCTTTGAGAACTGTTCCCAGGACCCACATCAGTGTGTTGGATATTTTAATGGATCCAAGCAGCTCCCACAGAGGCTGTGCCAGGTTAGAGCAGCATGGAGGAACCTCGCTTTTATTCTGCCATCAGCCCAAGCCTCCTCTTCCTGTGGTTTTGGTCCAGACCTCATCCCAGAAACACCTGAGCAATCAGCAGGACATGGCACTGCTCTTGGAGCAGTGTATTCTCTGTTAACAAGGCTATTGCCCAGAAGGTCTGGGAACCCATTTCAGTCCTGAAAATTCTATATGACTTCTTTCCTTGATAGAATTCCCTGATCTGCAGGTTGTCATGGCTCCATACCCCACCCATCATGGAATATGATCTTTTGTACATTAATTCTCAGAGACAGAATTTGTACCTCCAGGGGAAACTTCATCCTGAAATTTAAATATTTAAATATTCATTACACAGCGAACCTGCAACTCTGCTGCCTGGTACTGTGGCTGACTCCGAGATGTCCTGCTCTGTGAGGAGAACCCTGCCTTGTCACTAGGACAGCTGTGAAAAAGTCAAATTGGAGTGGCTCCAGCAGCTAGCACAGGGTGTCAGTGTGTGCAGCAGTAGAGGAAGACAGCATTCCACCCTGGAGGGAGCCTGGTGTCCATCCCAGGATGGCTCCTGACTCCATGGGTCCCTCTCTGCCCCCTAGGAGAAGACAGGGAAGCCTCTGCTGGTGTTCCTGACTCTGCTCCAGAGACCACACACAAAAAAACATCCACAAGATCCCTGTTTACTGCACTTTGTCCAGTCACTCACTGGGATTGTGAGCCATCAGGCTGAGAGGTGTCCCCTCGCCTTGCAGGCAGCCTGACAGGAGGGACCCATCTCGTTTTCAGCTCAGGGCAGGCTTGGCTGAGCTCTGCTGTGACAGGCTGTGACTCCCAGCAGGACACAGGGCACGGGGAGTGCTCAGTCCCTGGGATGTGAAGGGTTGAAATGCAGCCAGAGAAGCACTGCTCAGGCTTTCCTCACATGCCAAGGGCAGCACAATTCCCTCCTGGCCAGGAAAAGCAGAGGCTGCCTCAGCTCTCACTGGGGGCAGGACCAGCACAGGGGGCACACAAAGGGTCCTCACCCACAAACACAGGGCTGACATTCCACATTCACATCTGCAGCCTTCCTGGCTGCTCCTCATGCACAAACCCCGCTGAGGTTTAGTAATGAATGTGCCACACTCTCCTCTGGTGCAGCTTTCCAGGTACACTGAGAGCAGTGCTTTTCATGACTAAATGCATGGAAGAGCTGCAGAAAACAATGTCAGCTTGCTAAGAACCTCATCCCAGAGTCACACACACAATTATTGTCTCTACAAAAAAAACCAAAGGTGATCCATCAATTACTGTCTTTTTACCCTACCTACTTTCCTATTATTTTGTACTTTTAAAGTGCTATATGTATTAACTAAACAGAATTTACAGCACACAAATTGATTTTTCCTTAATCTTGCTTTAGCTGAGTCTGACAAAAGTCAAACTATTTTTTTCTGCCACAAGTCAAGCATATGCAGTCATTTTCAGTACAACTGAGCTCTTTGTAGCACATTTGCTGGCCACCAGTGGCCCGAACCTATAGCAAAAGAGGTTTTTAATATTTGATATCCAGCAAGGTCAGGTTGGATAGGGCCCTGAGCTCTGGTGAATGGATCCCTGCTCATGGCAAAGGGGTTGGCACAAGATGATGTTTAAGGTCCTTTCAAACCCAAACCATTCTATAATGTGTGGTTGTATCCATAGAAAACATTTGAAATGTACATTACAAACCAGATTTCTCAAATGCAGACACATAAGCGCTATCATCTCTGTGCACCCTTTCAAGGGAGAAACAGTTTGGGTGGAGAGTAAAAGGAAATATTCCAAGGCAGGGATGACAAGGAAGAGTCTGGCTTTCTCTTGGGCAGTTCTTGCAGTGCAGAGCCAGGCTGTCACACACACAGAGGGGAAAATGGGTTCATACAGCCCATGGGTGTGGGACAGGCACATGCTCTGTGGGACAGCGATGCTCTGCACCTCCCACACTACCACAACAAACTTTCTCCCCTCACCAACCACTTGGAGGTTTCCAGATAAAAAGCCATTAATGAAGGTTAATGCATAATTAAACTCATGATACTAGTATCTAAATATTTCTAAATGGCTGGATGCAAATGTGACAGAGACAACACAAAAATCTGCTGCTCTTGAAGCTCCCCCAAGTTTCTGGTCCATCCCCAGTGCCATGGGACAGCCTGGGACTCAGCTGTGCCACCTCAGACAGGAGGTGCCATGCCTTGGGGGACACAGAGCAGCCCCTGAGGCTGGGCTCAGACTGAACGTGCTCTCAGTGATCTGCCAAACACTGCATGTGCAGCCAGGCACTGTGCAGGGCTTCTCTGGGGTAGGGGTTATTTCCTTCACAGGAGCTCTGTGGGACTGCTTTGGGTAACACGGGGATGTTTAGGGTGTAACAGGATGCCTGTTGATGGAAAGTGGGGTCCGGAATGGGGAACTCATTCTGTGTTGGATTTGTTCGTGTGCACGGCTTTTGCCTTCCCTGTTGTGCTGCCTTATCTCAGCCCATGAGTTTTCTTCACTTTTGCCCTCCCAATTCTTCTTCTCCTCATCCCATCAGGAGGAAGTGGGAAAAGAGCTGAGCGGGAGCTGAGCTTCTGATTGGGATTTGATCACAACAATGATTTAATAGTGAGTGAGGCTGAACAAGAATTGCATCAGCCACCAAACACTTTTCCCTTTTTCATTTGTTCAGTTACAATTTTCTGCCCATTGGTTTCACAGTGTGCTGCCCCTGGTGAAGCTGCTCTGATCCCTGTAATGGTCCCTCAGCAAGTCCCACCTGAGCAAGCCCAGCAGGGAGGGGACTGAGGGGCACCTGAGCTCCCTCAGTGCCCCAGCTGTGACATTCCAGGCTGAGGAAATCAGGGAGGCTGCACTGACAAGTCCCCCAGCAGTCAGTCCAGTGATTATCCTGCCCTGCAGAGAGCTCTTCAGAATGGCACAGGTGGATGTTAAATTCTCTGTCTTGCACTCCTACTGTTCCACACCATCATTAGGACGAATGGGGGACTGGGAGAAAGTCAGGGAAGGTTGTGTCTTTTCGCTCCCCTGTGTGCTGAAGATTAATTTAGAACACATTAATTACATTTGGATGTGCCTGAAAGCCAGCAGAGCAGTGAGCAAGAGTCCTGGAGGTAACTGAGTACAGCAACAAGAAAGTTACTTTGGCAGGATTTTCTTTGCAGAGTGGGGCAAAGCAGGAGCTGGGGAAAGGGGCAGAGCTCAGAGCATCCCTCCTGCACACTGCACATCCCAGCTCATCCCTGGGATCCAGCTGCTGCAGCAAGGGAGCCACCAGCCCAGGGCAGGGATCTGCCTGAGACTCTCCTGAGGGCTGGCAGCAGTGGCTGAGCATAGCCAGGGTGTTCAGGCGCAGAAATGTCCTTCGTGGTGCTCAGATCCCTGTCCAAACACACATCCCTCACACAACTCTCCTCATCCCTCCTCTCCTTCAGAGGATTCTGACATCAAGAAATCCTGGGGAAAAACTTTCTCAAAGCCAGAAGAGGATAAAACTGGGACTAGGTGAAGTCTGTGTCCCATTTCCAAGCACTTCACCTTCCCACTCACCTTTATCCATCTCCCCCATCCCTTCCCACATGCACCCAGCCCTCAAACACCTGTCCTGGAGAAGAGATATTTGATAGGAGAATGAACTAAATTTTATATCTGTACCACCCAGGTGTGTTTCCCCCCACACCTCCAGGAGTCATCTCACATGCCCAGTGCATTAAAAAAAAAAAAAAAAAAAAAAAAAAAAAAAAGAAAAGAAAAAGAAAAAGAAAAAGAAAAAGAAAAAGAAAAAGAAAAAGAAAAAGAAAAAGAAAAAGAAAAAAAATCTCTGCTATCACCACATCCCAGGCATCAACAAAACTGGAGTTTTAGACCTGAGGAAATGCCCTTAGCACCACTGCACCCACTCCAGAACTGGGGTGGAAACTTGGGGTTGCGGTATTTTGTGTAAATGTTCCAAAGCAGGGAATATTTTAGAGGAAATAAAAATTTCCTTCATCCTACCCACCATGTGAGGGATCTGCTCTTCAGGCAGAAACATTTTGTGCTCAGCACCTACTTAGTTCCTCCCTGAGCCGCTCCAGTTTTCCCAAAATTCTCTTAAATTTCATACAAAAGAAAAAGTGCAAACTCTCTCCCCCATTGTTTGACCTACATTCATTTATCAAATTGTGGCTAAAAATAGTGCAAACTATGCAGAAATGTTTTAAACTTTTTTTTTTTTTTGCACTTTCTCTCTGCTACTATCTATTTTAAGGCTGCTCTAGCACTTTTCAAAACACAACAAACGAGGGGGATGCGGTGGGTGGAAGGGAACACTGCCATCCTGTCAGTGGGGCCACAGATGCTCCTCCAGCTCAGAGACAGAACCCAGAAAGAGCTGAATGAACAGAGCTGCTCATACCCTGAGCTGGTGCATGGTGAACACCTGCAGTTTGGAAGGGCTTTGCTTTAGGAGGTGGCCCTGCTCCATTCCAGGTCCAGCTTGGGCAGAACCAACCCTCCAGCCCTACCCAGGGGCAGAACGAGTCTGTGGCCACCGATTTACCAAAATATGAGTATTGGTCTAATACCCATACTCAACAGTGATGGGCAAAAGACTCTCTAACAATG
>VRYO01000116.1:3407270-3469274 GCA_009812075.1 Sialia sialis | reverse complement strand
GGCAATCAATTATTTAAGTTTCAGAGAAATATCTCAAGCCCAGTTTCTTCTAACTTTTAACTAAATTCCTGATTTCTTTAAGATTGGTGTTTCACCACCTTGGAGGTCACTGATGGAGACCCTGGACAAGCAGCAGCTCTCTCTTGCTGCCTTAGAGCAGAGCTCCTGTGCCCAGTGATGGGGGGCAGGAATGGCACAGTGCAAAGCTGCCCTCAGCCCCAAAAACCTCCCAACACCTCCGCAGCCTTCCTGTGGTGAAACCTTTCCCAGCATGGAAAGGGGTGTAAGCAGCTTTTCCCCCACACTTAGTGAACTTAGAGATGAAGCCTTTGTGAGCATTTGTCTGGATTGTAGGTGAAGGAGGAACCTTTCTGGTGGCTGCCCAGCTGCCACAGCACATTTGCAACCTGGGAATGACACAGCCTGCCAACCATTTTCTGACTGCAGAAATCTCTACTATTTCCACACCGGAAATCTACATTCTAGGAAAAGCAGAAGCAGGAGGATTGCTGCCTGTCCTTGCCCAGGGAAGCAAAACCAGTGAGTATTCAGCCAAAGGCTGGAGAGAAACATTGAAAAAGTGGGTTAAAAGCAAGTACTTTGCATAGAAATAATTACAGACAGATGCACTTGTGAGTGAAGCAGCTGCTGAGCTGAGGCAGAGGAGCTCTGGTTAGTCCATTCCTGGTCTCCCAGCTCCCCTCACTCCTTGTGCAGTTTTTTTGCAGCTGGTGGCAGGGCACAGGAGGAAGATATCAGCTGCAACAGGGCCTGGAGGAGCAGTGAAGGCTGGAATGATCTCCCTGTGTTGGGTGTTCTCTTATCACAGCTGTGCACAGGGGACTTTTAACCTTTCCCTTTTGTCTCAGTCTCCTGGCCACTACCCCAGCTCTCCATCTTCCTCAAGAGCTGTGGGCTGGTGCAGAGGCACAGAGGGAACCTGCCGGCCTGTGGGAAGGAGGGAAGGAGCTTGCCCTGGCATTAGGCACAGCTCTCCAGCAGCCTCAAGGCTGGTTACAAGCACATAAAACCCAGAGCAGTTTCACCTCAAAGCAGCTCAGCACCCCAGTGAGGAGCACCAGCATCTCTCCCGAAGCCCCAGACCCCATTACAGAGTGCTTTTAGTGTTGCTGCACACTGGGTTTGATCTGCACAGCTCAGTCCTGCCCATCAAATCTTCATTTCCCTCCTCTCCAAGCCCAGACCTTCTCTGGGCTGGCCAGAGCAGCCTCCCAGGTCGGTCAGGGCAGCAGGAAGCCACAGTAGCCACAGATTTGGTCACTGATCATCAGGCCAGCATAGGAGAAGGGGGATTAAAGTGGATTTCAGTGTCAGCTTTAAACTGATAACAGCTGTGGATACCCTCCAGAACAACCAGGGACTGAGACTGGGGAGAACCATGCCTGGGAGCTGCAGATGCCTGCCCATGGACCATGCCCAGCCCTTCCTTCCCACCCAACCTGACCAGGATCTGTCCAAGCAGCCTGCCTGAACCTCATCCTTCAGTCCCAGGCACATCCAGTGCTCCCAGCCATTCCCGCACAGCCTGAGCCCCTTGCACCCACCTGGAGTTCCAATAAAGTACACTCAGGTGCTGGGGGGGACTGGAGCACCCTGCCAGAGCAGTCTCCTGCATGCTATTATATTTATTTAAGGAAACCAACCCTTTCACTTCTCAGCAGGCAGCATCTCATTAAATGTGTTGGGTTACTGGCTGCACCAAGCAGCTGCTGAAGTGTTAGAGCTTCTTGTCACCTTATCACAATCCACTGCCAGCTGCTTCCAGCACTCCTGCCCTCCCCTCCATTCAGCCTTATTTTTGCACTCCATGCTTCCTCAGTTCCTACCCTCCTCCCTCCATGCCCCATCAGGAGCTGTGCTGCAGAGCATACCCCAGGCAGCCTCTCCTGCCTGAAAACCCTGCCAGCAGCTGGGAGCAGAGAGGGATCTCATTCTGAGACCTGAAAATCAGCTCCTGAATCTTTCAGCAGCCTGGCACTACCAGCTCCTTGTCCTTGAGGGGCTGGGAACAGTAGAAAGAAGATATGTTGAGGGGGAAACTGAGTGAAAACATTTCTTTACTCTGGACAACTTCCAGCTCCCACAGAGCATGGTCTGCACAGCCACGGCAAGTTCTGCTCACCTGGAAATGGTCCTGAGGGCATTGGCACTTCCAGAGTTGTGGCATTAACACATGGACTTTGCAACAACCCCTTCCCCCTGCATAAACCCCCAACACGTTCTCCCTCCTCAAATTCTGCACTGACATTCCACTGCTCATCTGTCCATGCTGCAAACAAGATAACTTCATGGAGAAACAAGATCAGCCCTTCCATTGATGAAAAACATTAAACACAAATAAAATTATACAAAAGCTGTCCTACCTGCAGATGAATTGCCAAGAATCAGCAAGAAGAGGCTGCTCTGCCAAAGATGAGCCAGGAGCTCAGTCCCAGAGCAGGCAGAGCCAATTTTGGGGAGCAGCCCAAAAAGTCAAAGACAAGGAGCAAGGGCAGATAGACACCCGCACAGCCCAAGAGAAAGGAGAAAACTGAGCTTAAATTCAGCACCTGCCTGAGGGCTGAATGTGAGTGGCTCACCTGGTCCCAGGTGTTAGAGCTTGGAAGCTTGCAGACGTCCAGGAAAGTTCTCTTCACAGTCCATGGGGTTTGGCCAAGGTGCCAGAGCCACCACCACAGGAGGCTCCAGAACGACATTTAGCTCCTCTTACACTTTGAGGTTTCCTGTGCTTGATCCCTGTGTTTAATTGTGCCTTAGTCTCACTAATTATACCACAGAACCCCAGACTGAGTACAGTAACTTCACAACTATAAGGTGCACTGGATTATAAGGCGCACTTTTTTTTTTTTTGCAGTGAGGATCCGCGCACAACAAAGTAATGAATTAGTAACGGAATGGCGCGATCGCGGGGTTTACTGGCAGCTGCTCAATTTGCAAACATTTTTCATGGATCGGTGCAGCCTTTAAATGCAGCCCCAGGCGCCCTCCCTGTGCCGTGAGCCCCGGCACTCGTCTCTGCCCTCGCCACGGCTCACACTTCCGAGTTGTCGGCAAATTTCCGAACTTTGTCCATATACGAGGTGCACTACATTGTAAGGCACACTTCAGGATTTTGATCAAAATTTTAGTCAAAAGGGTGCGCCTTATAGTCGTGAAATTACTGTAATTATGAGTGCATTCCCTGAATGAGCTGTCCCCAGAATCCTGCCTGGATAGGAGCACATAACTCTGCTGCTCCTCAGCCACTGTTGTCAACCCAGAGCCACCAGTGTGTCCCAGTGTGATCAGTGCTGCTGGTCCAGCGTGGAGGGGGGGCAGGATGAAGACCCCCATCCACCCTTCACCAATGCCATAAATCCTGACTGAAACCTCTCTTTCAACTGAAAACACACACTGCTGAAACCTCTCTACTCTGGTCCCATCTCCTCCTGCAGGTTTGCCCTCATGCTGATCATTTCCACTTGTACCAATTTTAATCCCTTTGTATTTCTTCTCTCCCTCACTTTCTGGGTCCTACAAAACTAATCCATAATAAGCAGCTGATGTCTTTCAGGCTGTACATTTGCAACAAGAATGATTCAAGCTCTTTTCTTCCTCTAACAGAAAATGAATAAATAAAAGTAAAAAAATAAAATCCTCCCAGAACAAAACAGGAATGGGAATGGCAGGTTTCAGGCAGAGCCACATAAACCACCCCAGTTTCTTTGGGCTGGGGAATGGGTCAGAAGGGGGATAGGGCTGGGGTTCTCATGCTTACATCAACCACCCTCACAATGATTCTGCAGCTCTTAAGGACAGCGTGAGAATGGGAGAATTTGTGTTTGGAGAATTGTTTCTGTTAAAACCCTTCAGGTGCTTTTAAGGGCTCTAATTCATTAACCTTTCTTTGGCTGAGACCAGCTAATGGATATCCAGAAATGCAAAAAGCAATTAGACAAATTCATGGGGAAAAATGTCTATCAACATTATTAACCACAGCCCCTCAAGAAAGTGTCTGAGCTGCAAGCAGGGAGAGCTGCTGTGGGCTGGAGACAATTTCCTGAATTCTACCCATTCCCTTGGCTGCTTTTGGAGATGAAGGTGCTGGGGCAGACAGACCTTTACTCTGACAGGTAATCACTGTCCCCAAATTAAGCTTTATTGATGGCAAAGCTTAAGGATGGCCAAGCTTTTAAAGTCCTCACTCTATACAGAAAATATTCAAGGTTTCATTTGTCCACAAGGCAGCTCCTGTGGAGAGTCAGACTTGTCAGAGAAGGTCACATTTGGGGTGGCTGGTGCAGCTCCTGCAGCAGCTCAGCAAAGCACAGCCTCACATGGGCACCATGTGTGTTCAGCCAGACACAACTGGGACAGACCCCTTCACACTGGGCTCCTCCTTGACCCCAAAGACATTCACATCCACAAGGACACAGCACCGGGGCAGTGGGGTGAGCTGGAAGCTCTGGGGTGATGCAGGTAATGGTGACAGCACTAATCCTGTCTGAGCGAGCCTTCTCTAAAGCACAGCACCTCTCCAAAAAGCAGTTCATTCATGGAAATGGGAACAAATGAGATGATGAATGTGAACATGAGCTCTCAGTTCTGACTCAGGGAATGAGACATGATGAGGTGTGGATGAATTCTCTCTTTTTCTAGGAAAGAAGGAACCCCTCACAAATGCCCAGGCTGCTCTACCTGTGACCTGGGGTATGCCAAGATGGAAAATTAGAGGGATTTCTAGGCTCCTGTATAAGTCTTTTGTGAAGCTTGTCTGCATGTGATGATCTCCAGGGAGGCCAAGTTATTATTAAACCAGAGTGTGTTCCCTTTCTTTCAGGATGCCCACACTGGTTTTGTAGTGCTGCATGGATGTGGGTTCCACCCCACACCCAGCAGGGAATCAGCTCCCTGAGTCCCCCAGTGCTCCCAGACAGGGACAAAAAGAGAAAAACTAAAAGGAGGCACAAACTAGAAGTAATGGCTGTCAGCAGTGTTTAACAAATAACTTAGGGCAGCAGAGGGTTGTGTTTCCTGGATTTAATGTACTGTGTACACAATGTGCTGTGAGCCTTCTCTGGCACTCAGTGCAGGGCTGAGGGCATGGCAAACACAGAGTGGGAGCTGTGGAAGCTCCACCTTAGCCAGTGAGAGATGGAGAGCCCAGTTAAAGTTCTGGCTGGCACCTACCAAATCTGTCAACTCCCTTACACAACAGGGGCAGACTCCTGCCAGCCAGGGCTACCTGACCCAGCTTCCCTGAGGAGGAACTGGCTGGATCCTTCCTGAGACCTCCTTCTCTCCATGTTTCTCTGTATTTCCTACCCGTTTCCAGGTGCCAATAGCAGATATTCAGCCATTTGATCCAGACCTTCACTCAGAAGGTGAACAGAACAGCAGACACTTTTGGATGTGGGTGAGAAACCACAACACTGGCTGCCCCTGAGGCAAACCTGCAGGTTGCTAAAAGCTGTGGATCTCTGCTAAGGAGTTTCTGGGGCAAACACAATGATTTCCAGCTGGGAAAGAATTGACCAAGTCCTTCAGAGAGCTACATCCCTGCAGTGCCTGAGGGACACCTGTGTGATCCTGCCAGGGAGGCTGAAGGCCACCAAGGCCGGGCTGCAGGAGGTGTCTTCTGGCTGTGTATGACAAGGGCGAGAACTGGAGAAGTGCAGGAGGTCTGTGGGATCACGCAGGGAAGGCTGCAAGGAAGGAGCTGCCCCTGGCAATGCTCTGGTGGAGCAGTGGGTCTGGGGGAATGCTGAGCTGCAGGAGGTCCATGTGGCAGATGTGTCCCAGAGTCACAGCTGGATGGAGGCTTTCACTCAGCAGCTCTGCCTCAACTGCCTGGGTCTGCTGCAGCACAAGTAGGGAAATGTTCACTTTCTCCTCCTGGCTGCTGCCTGGGCAGGGCTTGCAGGGACCAAAGGTCTTGAAGAGGAAGAGGATGAGGACTGATTCCAGTCCAAAAACAAATTAGAGTGCACAGGAGGGCATTTTCTGAAAGTGCTCTTGTCATTATTTAGCAGATGCAGAAGAAATTAAATCAAAGAGACTGAAAGCTCAAATTAAAACAGACTTTGATGTTGGAATGGATTTTTTACAGTTGTAACAACAAGGCTCTTGGGAAAGGGCTACATGGCAGTGTCAGGCTCTGCTGGCCCTTCCCTGGCCAGTCCTGCTCTCATCCCTGCCCAGCTCAGGAAGGCAGGGGACAGGGTCAAAGTACTGCTGCTGCAAAGGGCTCCAGCTCTGCTCAGAGCTCTGTCAAAACTCTTCACATGGTGATTCAGCTCTGCTGCATCTTCATTTTTGTTTTCCCCTCTTCCTTCTCCCTTCTCCACCTTACATCTCCTCATATCATATCATATCATATATCATATCATCATATCATTATTTTCCCCGTTTCATATAAAAATGCAAGACTCTGATTTCCCTCACACACCCTCTTTTTATCACTTCAACATTTCTTATCAGTCATTCAGCATCGTGGTGCCTCAGGTCTGCCCTGGAGCTGACCTCCCTTGGCATTCCCAGCAGCTGCTCTGTCCAGATTCCTGTTTCCAAGTCAAGGCACTCATGGGGTGGGCTGGTGTTCTTGCCGTTGTGTTGTTGAGGTTTTAAATCACTGTTTATGAAACATCTGCTGTTTATAAATAATTTCTTTTGAATGTCATAATCTTTTCAGTTGTGTGAGCCAGCAGGCGCCTCTGAGCAGCAGAACAGTGCTGCCAGCTCTTGGAATTGGCACGGACTCCAAAGCTGTGCTGGGATGAGGTGTGCAGAGCCCTGTCCCCAGCACACATGTGTGTGCACACACATGTAGAGGGCTCTGAGACCCTGGCACAGCTGTGGCTGCCCCTGGATCCCTGGAAATGCTCAAGGCCAGGGTGGATGAGGCTTGGAGCAGCCTGGGACAGTGGTGGCACCCCTGCTTATGGCAGAGGGTAGAATGGGATGAATTTTGAAGTCCTTTCCAACCCAAACTATTCCCTGATTCTGGGTACACACACAGCCCTTTTCTGTGCCACAGAGAACTCTTCAGAGTCACCTCCAGGTCACCAAAGTCTCAGACAGAACCACAGCATGGGCACAAACTCGGCTCCACCATCCCTGACGCCCAAGCCAGGCAGGGACATACAAACACCATTTTGGGAATTCCTCAAAACACAGATGAGACCTTATCTGACAGACTTTCCCCAGAGGAATGACCCCCAGGAGGCTCTGACACAACACCTAGCAAGCACAAACCCACCTGTGCCCACCCCAGCTCACACTCCTCTCTGCAGGGCTGGAAATGCTGATGGAGCAATGCCTGGTACTGAAAATCTGCTTATGAAAAGTTAGGAAAGTACAGGAAAATTCTGAGGAAAAGAACCAAGCCATGTAACTGGTGCATTTGAACATCAAAGTGCTCTCAGCCAGCTCTACTGCATTATTTATGATTTACTCATGGGTTTAATTTTTCTGCTTTGTTTTTTTGTTCATTTGTTGTTATTTCCTCGAGGGAACAAGAGAACCCCCTGGGGGATCAGAAGATTTTCTCATTCTGCTTAGTGAAAATTCTCTAATGATTGTAAAAACAAGGCAAAAATCAATAGAGGATTATTATCTGCAGGGACTCAGCTGCTTTCTGCCTGAGTGACAGCAGAGCTTTGCCAGACTGTCCCCCTGACACTGCCCCACCACAGTGGAAAGGAAAGAGCAAGCACCCCTTTTCCACCAAGGAAGGCATGTTTTAACTTATTTTTACCTTGTACACATCCAAGGGTGTTTCAGCCCCAATCCAAACTTTAGACCAGCTCCCTGTACATCTCTGCAGGATGGAAAAAACAAGTGGAGTTTGCACCAGCTGGAAAGTCCTAACTGGAGCTGTCTGGGTGAAGCTTATAGCAGCTGGGAAGCCTTGGCAGAAGACTCAGCAATTTGTCCCCTTCTTTAAAAGAGTATCTAAGTCCTTCTGCAAAGGCAGATAGAAAAGGGGAAGGAGAATCCATTTCTGCATTTGCAGACTTCACAAAAGGCCACAAAAGACTGCTCTAGGGATGATTTACTTTTGGTTCAGGGGTTTTTTGGAGGTGACAAGTGTGTGCCCTATGAACAAAGACCAAGGTGTTGACACAACCACTTCCCAGTCAGGAGCAGGTGGTTGTTTAGAGGCAAGGACAAACTCAAACAGCTAAATACCCACTGATGGTGAAAATCACACATGCCCAAACCTTAAAACTCCTCTCAAAGAGTTCTCTGTAGAGCAGCTTCTCTAGGTCACATCCTTTCTGTGGTGTGACATTGTCTCAGAGTCAGGCAGGGTGAACACAGGGACGAAATTTGATTAGAGGACTTTCATACAAGCACAGGGGAGATGACCCACCAGAAGTGCCAAACCTCCCAGTTTTTTTCTGTCAGGAAAGTTTTGGGTCAGGAAGGACTTTTCAGAAAAGAAATATATTTTAAAAATAAAACCACAAAGTAAACCTTTTGAATGCCTTCAAATAAGAGGCTAATGATATTTTACAAATAAAACAACCAAACAATGAATGAGGAGCTGGAGGAGAGACAATCTAATGAATAATTAGACAATTAGGTTAATCCTTAGGAAATGAGCTAATTCCCAGGTAGATAACAGCCAGGGACTGATTAATTGTTACAGCCCAGAGGTGCCACGCAGGGGACACGTCATGCTTTGGATCTTCAGCAAATGAGCAGGCAAAAGCTCATCCTGGGGGCTTCTCCTCTCTCTTCTGGGACTGGGTGGGATCCTGCTCAGCCCTCCCACCACAGGAATGAAGGAGAGGACAGGGCTGCAGGAGGTCACCACACACCTCCACAGCCAACAGGAGCAGGGACAAAGGGCAGGATAGGAGCAAGAATTTGGATTAAATGAATGCTCCATGCAGCTGGGCTGAACCGAGCTTTGCCTGAGTGCAGTGGAAGTTATAGGGACAGGAAGCGCGTGGCCAGCAGGGATGAGGCAGTGTTCCCAGGGCCTGAGAGCCAGGAGAAACAGCAAGAGCCCTGTTGTGCCTACAGACATTATTTTTATGACCTCAAGATTAAGATAAAATTTTATAATCATATTTATCTTGCTTCAATGGAGATATATTAGGGATAGAAGAAAAGTGGAGTCTGACATTCAGATATGAATTCACCACATCAGAGCTCTGTTACATTATCCTTTATCAGCTTCTTGTATGACATGATTAAATAACATTATTTTAGTCTTTTACCCTTATTTTAGTCTTTTACCCTAACCATCCTTGCTGGCATGGATTCTTTGACCTCTAGTGATTTTTTTTTCAGCCAGTTTTTGAGGGTAAACACAGGCACACAAAATGCATGATAGAAACACCAAGGTGAGGTTTTCTGTGCCTTCAGGAAACCAGCAGCTGCTGGTTAAAGTGGTTCCTCATTAAATCACTCATTAACACACCAGATCTGGGCATTGCTTGCACTGTGAGCAGCCCCTGGTCCTGGTCCAGTGACACCACTCATCCCTGCCCACCTGGACAGCAATTTTGAACCTTTTTTAACTTGCCCATCATCACTTTTCCCAGCAGATGGACTTGCAAACTGAAGCTCCTGGCAGTGGTTCTGCTTTGCTGCAGCTCTCAGCACACTTGGGTCAGAGAAGGAGCTCTAAACCAGAGCCATGATGATGGTTTGCTGTGGCAGTGATGCTGGATGTCCCCAAAACACCACGCCAGCTCACACAGCCTAAAGCTTGGCTCAGGCTGGCCAGGCAGCTGCAGCAAACAAATCCCAGAGTGGTGAGACATCCTCATGCAAACCCCTCCTCTGCAGCTGCCAACAGCTCAGCCCCTTGTGGATGCACAGGAGAAAGGGATTACAGTGATTTCACGACTATAAGGTGCACGCTTTTGAATAAAATTTTGATCGAAACCCAGAAGTGCGCCTTATAATCCGGTGCACTTTATATATGGACAGAGTTCAGAAATTTGCCAACCTGGAAGTGTGAGCTGCGAGGGCAGCCGGAGCCAAAGTCAGCAGGAGTGCCGGGACCCGCGGCACAGTGGGGGGAGCCTGGGGCTGCATTTAAAAGCTGCGCCAATCCGTGAAAAATGTTTGCAAATTGAGCAGCTGCCAGTAAACCCCGCGATCGCGCCATTCCGTTACTAATTCATTACTTTGTTGTGCATGGATCCTCGCTGCAAAAAAAAAGTGTACCTTATAGTTCTGAAATTACTGTGTATTTCTTAGCCCCACTGCAAAGCTGAGGATTAATCCTAACACTGATATTTAAAAAAATGCAAATTGGCATTTGGAGGAGAGGAAGGGGCAAAGCCAAGGATAGATTTTCTGGCTGCACCTGCTTTGGGTGTCTGGCCAAGGGCACAAGCACCCCAGTGAGCTCTTGTGCTTGATCCACTGGTTTGTGAGGTAATGAACACATCTCTGCCAGGACATGGGCTCCTACATATTTGATAGTGATGCTGTAACAGTGCTTATTCTCCATTTCTACCTCTCTCCCATCTCTGTCTCTTTCCATTGCACAGCTGCAGAAACAAATCCTGGAAAAATTTTGTGCCTTGGAAATCTCCAGACATTGTATGTAAAGAGGCAGGACAGAAGTGTGTTTGAGCTCACACCCAGCAAAGCCACCAACACCAGCATTATGTCAGCAGGGTGGCACTTGTGTTTATGACCATGCGGTAGTGTTGTGATCACCCCACAAACACAGCAGCAGCCAGCTGGAAGCCCCCAAAATCCAGGTGTTGCACTGGGGATGGACTGGGAGGGGCATGAGCAAGGCCAGAACACCTCCCTGTGCCTCCACTGCAGGGTCACACATCATAAAACCCTCTCTGGTGGCTGCTGAGGGTGCAGAGCCGAGGCAGGGAGGGTTTTCACAGACCCAGGCAGCTTTGTGAAGGAGCCAGGAGAAGGGTCTGCAATTCTGACATGATTGCTGGTGGCACTTTGACTGCAGGCAGATCTTCTACTTTGCATTCAAGTCCAGAAATAGTCTTTGCTGATCTCTTCTGCCTCAAATAAAACTGAATCCAGGCTCACAACACAAACAAGGCTTTTTCCAGCCCTTCACCTGGACACAGGGACCCCCCAAACTTGCCTGTGTGTGGTCTCAGCTTGACAAGACCCAACACAGCTCTAGGAGGGGAACATCAGCTCATTCTTCAGATGTGCAGGGACAGCAGCACATGCTTTCCAGCAGCACCAGCTGTACTACTCGGGGCCATTCCAGATAATGGTTTGATTAAGAATTTATACATGTGTTTTACCTTGTCTCTATTGCTGCTGGCAGCAGCAGCCCTCAGCTGAGAGCTAAAACCTCACAGCACAGAGAATGCAGGGTTTAGCTAAAGGTAAACTCACTTTTCTTGGAAATGCCTCTGGGACAAAGTTTCTGGATTTCCAACGGGAAGTGAGGCCCTTGGTGTATGGGAACACCTTTATCACCTAAATTCTCATAGGGACAACAAAGCAACTCTCTGGGGACTTGTTCAGGTGTCCCAAGAGGGCAGCAGAGATGGAATGAGAGTCTCCAAAGGTTATTTGGGATCCCAGAGGGAATGCCAGTCTCCAAAGATTATTGGGGATCCCAGAAGCCAAAGCCCCCCTGTCTCATTCCCCAGAGAGAGGAAAACCCAGCCTTGGATGCAACAAGGATGCAACTGGAGAATTAAGAAGCCAAATGGGAGGTTTGACAATGTGCTCTGTCTTGCCAAAATGAAAAGCAAAAAATTCCCAACAAATACAGACACGTAAAAAACAAAATTCAATTTCATTTTTTTTTTTCCTAATGAATGCTGGTGGGGTTGCTCTTTTTTGGTACTTTGGGCATTTACATATAAATTGCTCTGTAATGGCTCTGCCCTCCTTCTCTTCTACATGCTGTTAATGAGCAGTACAAAAGGTCAGGGGCTGAGCGAATGCTGCTGTGGGCAGTCGTGTGATCCTGTCCTCCTTTCCCCAGGTACCAGGCACCCAAAAAAGCGATCAGTCACCTCAGTGGTGCCAGAGGAGCCCTGTCCCACCAGCGAGGAATGTTGCACCCATTCCCAGTGAGGTTCTGTCCATCATTGTCTTAGGTTGCCGTGATGCAACAGGATGATCAAAAGTATCTATTCTATCACCATCTGTTGAAAACTGGATGGGGGCAGTGATCCTGATCTCCATGGGAGATACTCTGCTAATGGGCCATCCATTGAAACCAGCTGGGCAGTGTTCTTTATCTTTTCACAACCCATCCTTCCTGCAGGGAGTTCTCTTCTGCTCATGGCCATTGAGTCTCACTGTGGGACTGATAAAATTCCATCATCCCATTGGGAGATGCTGAAACCAGGAGGAAGAGCCAAGTCTTTTCTACCAGGATAAAACCAGAGATTTTGGGACACTAAGGGAGCCCTTTATCCACTGGACTCCAGAGGGAAACCGGATTTCTCCACATCACCTCTGGATCTCGGGAGGGAAACTGCACCTTGTCCAGGAGCACTGCTCCAGCTGAAGCACATCTGTCACTGCAGGAGGATGCAGCCACCATTGAATGGCACTGCTGCCAACACCGTGACTGACTGATGGGTGTCAGGCTGTATTCTGACTATGTCAGGGTTTGGGGTTTGTTTCTTTGTAGTACTGTATTTCTATTTTAATTTCCCTAGTAAAGAACTGTTATTCTTAATTCCCATATCTTTGCCTGAGAGCCCCTTAATTTCGAAATTATAATAATTTGGAAGGAGGGGGTTTACATTCTCCATTTCAAAGAGAGGCTCCTGCCTTTCTTAGCAGACACCTGTCCTCCAAACCAAGACAAACGTGTAGATGTGTTACAGTGACACAGCTGGCAAAGGCATTTGGGCTCTGCTGGCTCCAGTGCCAGGAGGATGAATTGCATTTCCCACAAGCCTGCTCCAGCCCAGCTTGCTCGTGGCTGATGAACCCCATGCTGGCAGCACTGCAGAGCCCAGCATCACCCTGAATGAGGACATCTGTGCTGAGACACCTTGGGGCACCCCCAGACCAAAAAGGGACAGAGCTGCCAGCCAGGTTCACACAGGGTACAGGAACAGCAAGGGAGGCTGGTGAGCTGGGGACAGGCTGCTCACCTGGCAGGAGGGCTGGGGAACTCCAGGTGCCTCCAACGACAGCCCCTGGTCCCCAAAGGCAGGGGGAGGGTGGCCAGAGCCACCATGGCAGGGCAGGTGGGAGGCAGAGCTGTCCTCATTCCTGCATCTCCCCGGGATGGATAAGGCTCCCTCTGAGCAAAGCAGGCTTTTGCTGGAGAGAAATGACTTTGTGGGCAACAGACTTGGAAGTGACAGAGCCACAAGGCCCATGACAGGAAAGGAAAGGGTTCATCCTGGAGTCTAAGCAGGGGAGTGGCTGCATCTGCAGGAGTAGGACCCCCTGTTCACCACAAGATCTGATGGAAGATGGCAGTGCCTATGGCACATGGAAAGTGTCACCTGCACACAGCTTTGAAATCCCTCCAGGCATGGTCACTCCACCACTTCCCTGGGCAGCCTCTTCCTGACAACCTTTCCTGTGAAGGGATTTTAACTCATCTCCAGTCTTAATCACACTTGGCACTGCTTCAGGCTCTTTCCTCTCCTCCTACTGCTTGTTGCCTGAGAGGAGAGACTGCCCCTGACCTGGCTCCACACTGCTGGCAGAGAGTTGAAGAGAGAAGTGAGGCTCCTCTGAGCCTCCTTTTCTCCAGGCTGAGCACCCCCAGTTCCCTCAGTCACTCCTCATATGGGAAGTGCTCTAGAACCTTCCCCAGCTCCGTTACTTTTCACTGAACAAAATTTTAGTTGTCTTTAACCTTTTTTTTTTAACCTTTTCCCCAGCACATCCATTAAATAAGTCAACCAGAGGAATGGAAGTCTGAAAGAAATCATTGGTGCAGCATTTAAAGCCAGTGACACCAGGATGATCTCAGAGACAAAGCACCTCATGCTGTGCTTTGGTAACTCCATCATGGGCAGATTATGAGCTTAGAAAAACAGACAAGGTAACAAAAAGATAACCTGGGAGACATTCCCACTCCTTCTTCCTTGCAAGTAAACTGGAGATGCAGAAGCAGAAGTTCTGCCAGGGATCTAAAGGCACCAGGGACAGGGGAGATCAGGTCCCAAGAGCCACCTCCAGGTGCAGAGCTGTGACTCTGGGGTTACCCTGCTCCTTCCAGGACTGAGGCACAGAGCAGAGCATCCCCAAAAGCAATGTCTGAAAAGAGCAAATTGCTATTGTGTGAAGCCAAAAAAAAAAAAGCTGCATAAATTGCCACCAATTTAGTATAATTTAAAGGACAGCCTTGTCCAAGGAGACAATTAAGCATTTCTCAGAACAAAAAGGGAGGTAAACAGGCTGAACAATAGATTTCTAAAGCCAGAGAGAGTGTGAAATCCCTCTTTTTATTAGTACTATCATAGTACCGCAATTAAAATTGTTGCCTGGAGGAAGGAAAGGGAAGGTTTAACCCAGCCTGTTGGATGATCCCACCTCAGCACTGGCAGGACATGGTTCCACTGCTAATGCAGACCCTCAAAAAGCCATTGAGGAACACAAGTGGTGGTGATTTCCACAGTGATTACAGACAACCCGGCCAGGGTGGGCACCGCAGACCCCAGGAAAAGCAGCCTGTGATGGCCATGGACATCTCCTTCAGGGCCAGCCAGGGACCAAGAATATGAAACAGCATGAGCAAAGGAGTGCTCTGGGTTGCTGAGCTTATGTCCCACTCATTACCATTCCCTGGAGCCCTCCCATCTGAGCTGATGAGCAAAAAGTTTGTTTAGATGATCAGGGCTTCTCACTCCCTCACGCTCTCCTGTCACCCTCCCAGGAAGCAAACCCCGTTTGCCATAATTGATGGACACAATTCCCTGCAATTAGTATTTCAGCAGCAGGTAGTTAACCCTCGGGGCAGAGCTGGATGTCTCCGTTTGGCTTGCTGTGAATTCAGAGCAAGCTCTTCAGATTCCTGTTTGTTTGCTGACCCATCAGAGCAGGCTCTGCTCCTCCATCCAAAAAAAGCTCACTGCTCAGAGCAGCAGTGTGCTCTCTCAGTGCCCTTGGATGCAGAACCCATCCCAAAAAACCCTGGGTCCTCACAGCTTCCTGCTCCAATATCAAGGCTGAGGTTCTTCCCCTGCCAGAGTGAATGCAGACGCTAATGCAAAACACCCTAATGACCCCAGAACCCAGGCTGATATTTAGACAAAAAGAGATCTGTTTATCCTCTAACTTCCCAATAATCTGCATTTATTTTAATTGGCACTCATGGCAAGAGCATTCACAGGCAGCAGCTGGGAAGGTGTAATTATGTTACTGTCTGAGGCACAGGCACAGCCTAGGGGGATTCTGCTCACAAAATAAAAAGGCAAAAAAAAACCCAAAACCAAAGAAAAAGGGCAGGCATGAAGCCATGGAACAGGCTGTCCAGAGAGGTTGTGGACTCCTCATCCCTGGAAGTGCTCAAGGGGTCTGGTGGAATGTGTCCCTGCCCACAGCAAGGGGCTGGAATGAGATTGTTTTCAGCATTTAAACTCTTTGGACCCAAACCATTCCATAATTCTGTGACTTATGATCTGGACCAGACCCATGCCAGCATGGAAGGCTTTGCACATCACCCAGGCTGGCAGGCAGTGCTGGACAGAGGCTGATGTCTGCTGGGATTTCAGGGGCAGTGCCATCCACAGTGAGAGGCAGAATGTGGCACAGAACCTTGCAGGGGTTATAAAATGCAAGAGTTTCCCTGAAGATATAAAATATCTTATAGAATAGCATGGGTTGGAAGGGACCTTAAAGACCACCTTCCTCTGTCCCAGGCTGCTCCAAGCCCCAATATCCATCCTGGCCTTGGACATTTCCAGGGATCCAGGGGCAGCCACAGCTGCTCTGGGAACCTGTACCAGGGCTCCCCACCCTCCCAGAAAACAATTTCTTCCTAACATCTCATCTAAGCCTATTCTCTGTCAAATCTTCAATCTTTCCAACGCGTATTTTCCAGACCTCCTGCACTGGGTGATGCCTGCAGGCATGGGAACACATTATGGTATTTCAGTGAGCCACTCTTCATCAGTGAGTTCTCTTGCTGCAAATAAAAGGTTTTGACTTTACACTAGAAGGCAGTTTAAGCCAAGACCCTGGGTTGATGCAGCAGCATTCACAGAGGCCATGGCAGCTCAACACCACCACTGGCAGCTCATGGAGATGCTCTTCCCCAAACTACACTAACTGTGTTCATACCTCCCATACTCTAATTAAACCTTGGTTTTCTTTTCCTCCTCATGAAATAAAAGGCCAGTCTTTACCAGCTGAACTCTGTCCTAGAAAACTTCTTTTGCTTGCGAATAGTAATTTCATTTCAGATCATTTCTAACTATATCACAGCTTCCCTCAATGTCTGTCTTAAATCCTCCTTGTCCTGGATATATTAACAAAACAGCTGAGAGCCTACCTGGTCAGAATATTTAAAACTCAAATGGAAAAAACCGCCCAGATTAACCACTAGTTGATTAAAATAACTAAAAAATAACAAAAAATATACCACCACTTGCCCAAATAAACAAGAAGGAAATGCCAGAACACAAATGGGGTTCATTTCATGCACAAATTTCCTCAGCCCCAGTGTAACAGGGCAGAGGCATCCCTGAGGCTTGGGGCTGTCACAGGGCTGCACCAAAAACAGGAGGGTCAGAGACAATGCCCCCAGTCCCAGCCTTTCCCCCTCCCCAGCACCTCTGTGTCACCATCACATTGTCAGCCAGACTCAGAGGAGCCAGCTCCTCTAGTGTCATTTGTTATTCTGTTACGGTCATTTTCTATATTAATTTTATGCAGCATCAAAAGCCCTTTCATATGTTAAAATCTAATTCATATGCTAATACCCAATTTATGGCAAGTTAATTATTTTTTGTCCAATTTAATTCTTGGTGGTCGTTGAGGAAAGGAGAGGTGGCAGCAGGTGGGCAGGGCTGGATCACTCCTGTGATCCATAGGGCACATCCCTGAAACCTGCTCTGGCCTGACCCAGCCACCCCTGTCACTCCTGTGCTGGTGGCATCTCTGGCAGAGAGGCTGGGACAGTCTGGTCTGCCCCAAAGCTGTGAGCAGCACCTCTCCAACCACCAAAGCTGCTCCACTGCTCCAGAGATGTGCCAGGAAAGCAGGGAGAGGGAATTACTGACAAAAAAAAAAAAAAAAAAGGGAATTTTCAAATGAGTAATAGAATGATCCAGAGAGAAATCAGAGAAGAAAGGAACAGGCACCCACTTCTGCTCACAGCAGCTGCATCCTATTGTCCATTTCCATGGGTTTTGCCCTGTGCTGGTCTGTACAATGGATGTGGAGAGGTGGCTGCAGTTTCCCACAGACAGCTCTGGGCTGCTCAGGACAGGCAGGAGGGGATGGGGACAGTCCCTGACCTGAGTGCATAGCCCACATGCACATCATTCCACCCTCCCTCCATCCCAGGCAGAGTTTGCACATCAGGTAGAGCACCCACACATCCAGCAGAAGCGTGTGATCAGAGCTGTGATCAGTGGGACACACAGGAGCTCAGAGCAGTCCCTTGGCCCCAGGTGCCCAGTCCCCAGCCTGCCACCACCAGGACCTGCAGGGGTGCCATTGATCATCCAGCACACAGAGAAAATCACACGGAGGGGGGCACAGAGCAGGGATGGAGAGCATATGCTAAACATAAAAAAAAACCACCATAGCAGTTTAGCCTTCACCAATTTTATTTTTTTTTTAACAGTCTATTTTCTGCTTGAGGAAGCAGGTGCATTTGCCATCCTCACAGCTTCAGCAGCAGACAGGCTGTCAGAGGTGTGATGGCTCCAGGACAGTTGCACTGCCTGGGATTTCACATTCCTGACACATCTGATAATTATGCCAAATGAGCTCACCTCATCTTCAGCCTTGTGAGCTGCACAGATTAAATTAAGTGAAAGCTGTTAGTGTCACAGAGGAGGAAGGCAGGAGGGGAGAGGCCCCAAAGCCCCGCAGAGCAGCGGGAGGGGGTTCACAGGTGAACAGAGGATCCACCCGCAAGAGCGAGGGTCCCCTGTGCCTCCCTCTGTCCCCTTCCCCAGAGCCAGCCATGGCTTCTCCCATCTCCCCAACTCTCTTTTCAATTAACCCTTTTCCTCAAATCCCGCACAAAACACCCCAGCCCGTTCAGGGGATTTTGAGCATATATGTATTTTTTTTATTCTGTCTTACATTTTTAGCATGGAAACCTCTACGATTTATTCCAATGATATGAAAGAGCTTCCACTAGACAAAATGAAGCTGTAACTCCCTCAAGCTAAACTCCAAATTCATTTCATAATCCTTAGATAAAAGCTTAGAAACCAGAATATTCATTACCAACCCAGGCCCCACGAGCAGCCGGGGTAGTAATGGAACGGAGCAGATTTGACACAGGGGATGTTGCTACAGAAATTAGCCTGTCATAAGATTACAGGGACTAAGTGTTATTGGGTGATAAGGTGTGATGTGTTAATATTAAATTATCTCACCAGTTAAAAAAAAAAAAAAAAAAAAGCACTGATGAAACTCACATTTATTAAGAGCCTTGAGTATGATATTAAAAGATCTAAGATAAACCAGTTTATTTCTATGCTGGAGATCAAATTGAAAGAATTCTCCAGGAGGGATTCCTTTGAATGGAGCATTACAACAATAAAACAACAAAAAAAAGAGTCTTTAATAAACGCTGAGACTAAAGAAGCCTTAAATATTCCAGACTAATCTCTCTTGGGAGAGTTCATTAACCCTTCATTCCTTCCCTGTTGCATCAAAATAGGGATTAACTAGAGAGTGTTTCCATAAAGCTCTGTTCATCCCAAGTTCTCTGTCTATAGCAAGAGGAGAACAACAATCACACTGTGCTGCCTGTGACACAAGGCTGGGACAGGATGCTAACAAAGGTTCTTGGA
This sequence comes from Sialia sialis, assembly GCA_009812075.1. NCBI lineage: Eukaryota > Metazoa > Chordata > Aves > Passeriformes > Turdidae > Sialia > Sialia sialis. The sequence goes on along the minus strand of VRYO01000116.1, from coordinate 3,450,345 downwards.
AAAAAAAATAATGATAAACCAAAGCACAAAGCTTAAGTGATTTGTCCAAGTCACCGGGACCAACAAGATAACAACAGGGCCATTGAGTACCCAGAGTTTGCTTAAAAACTTTGATTTGTTGCCATCGGACAGCAACAAATAACAGTGGGAACTGATGTGCATTTGTTCTGAGCTGTGTGGTCACATCCATCACAGCATTCGGTGCTCATCCACTCACCAGTTTAAGCCAGCACGGAGAAGCCCAGAGTGAATTCATGGCTGAATTTGTGGGACAGGGAGGGATTTTTGAGGCAGGTATGGAGCAGCAGAGGGATGGAGGCTCCAGGGAGCACAGCCTTGACCCACATAACCCCTTCAGACCTCAGCAGTGAGAGCTGGGGGGCTCTGTGGGGTGACAGAGCTGCCATGGCTTCCATGGGGCTCCAGCCTTGCATTGCCCGAGGGATTTACCTGGAATTACACTTAGGTCAGAAATTAGAAGAGGTTTTCTAATCTCTTGGAGCACCAGAGCAAGAAATATAATTAGCTTTAAAAGGCTGGTAAGTTCATTAAAGTAAAACACGAGCTACTACCCTCAAGTAGTACATACAAGATCCAGCAGCCCACACTCCCCACAGGCATTTCCCTCTCTCTCACCCACAGCAGATTGTCAACCCCAGGGCACAGACAGATCTGTGGTAGGTAGGGGGTCTATAAACGTGGTCTACAGTCTGAAGCCACCCCGATCCCTAAAGGAACCCCTAAGAAGTATTGTATAAACTCCTAAAAAACCACTTGTGGTGTTTTTCCCAAATCCCAGCTATTTTTTGCCCCCTTGAAATAGAGCAGTGCTGTTTCCCCCAATGGCTGAGGAGGAAGCTGATGGTGCCCAGCACAGCGGGGTACCCTGTGAGGGGTGCAGGGAGCAGCACAGGGGGTGGGGAGTGCAATCCCTCCCTGTCCACCTACAGCTGCTCTTCAGAGAGTCCCAATTACTGCATACCCTTCAACTCCTGAGCCTGTTTTGTCCTGCTGCCCCACCACCTCTCTCTCCATCCCATCAAGTTTCCCTCTCCTTGTTTAACTCCTTGTTGTTGTACAAAGTCAAGGCACAGCCCCCTCTCTCCTGAGATAAAAGCACCTCTCCCCTGTGACAGCCACAGCACAATATGGCTGTGGCCTAGCGCAACCAGACCATCCCTGGCTCCTTGGAGAACAAGGAGCGACCAACCCCCAGCTCTGAACATGATTGGTCGGATTCAAACCCAAGCAGGGCAGCCCAGCCAATCCCAGCAATGCTCCTGTGCCATTGGTCAGTGAGCTGGGTGGGGCTAAGGCTCTGGCCAATGGCGTGTGAGGGCGGGAAATTCAAACCCCTGTGTGAGGGAGCGCCCAGCGCTGAGCTCAGGCTGTGGCCGCAGGAGTTCGGCCTGTGAGGGGCACGCTCCTGTCCCCAGCAGTGACACTGCCCTGCCCACTCCCCTGCAGGCTGGCAGGGAGTACCACGCCACTCCAGGAGAGCCAAGGAGCCTCCTCACCCTCTGCCCTGGGATGAATGGCAGCTCTCAGGCTCCGGAGATGTCACAAGTGGCATGTTCTGTCCGTGACCCAGCTGAGTGAATAATTCAAATCTTTTCAAATCTGGCTGTGTTGCCTCTCATTTCTCTTTGTTCTGGTGCACTTGGCACAGCTCCAGCTTCACATGAAGCACAGGAGCTGCGGCGATGAACCTGCACTACCCCCACACTGACTTCTGACCTGCAGATTATTCCATCCTGAGCTGCCTGAGAGCTGCCCTGAAATCAAACCATGAGGAAAAAGAAGATAAATTTTTCTCCCCAGTTACAGTACATTGTACAATGGCTGGATGCTTCTGTTCTCCACGCACAAAGGATTACATTTTTTAAAATATTCTGTCTTTGAAATCTTTTGTGACCCTTGAGCAGCATAAAAATGCAACCCAGGGACACCGTGCAAGGCTGGAGATCCGCTGCGGGGACTTGGAAGTGAGCACAGTGTTAGCACTTAACAAATAATAAATAACCAGCATTAATTATTGATCACAAGCCCAGCTAATCAAGTTTCATCCCTGTGGTTAGCACGCTCTCAAAGCCCCCTTTGATAGAGCCCATGAACGGCCTTGCTGTGTGTGCCCGCCCAGCGCACGGCTCCCCGGGAGCCTGGCAAATGCTGAGCGGGGATTTGGGAAGATGACACCCCCCCACACACACACACACAGCCTGCCCGCCTGCAGGCTCCCCGAGGATGTGTGCACATCCACAGCGTGCCAGGTTTCCAAGGAAGCGGGGCTGTGATGGCATCCCGGGGCACGGGTGGGCTGGAATGGGGTGGCATCGTCTGGAACTACGGCGGAGTGAAGCACGGAGCGCTGGCTTTGGCTGCACGGGGGCTTTTCACTTGTACAGCCTGGGGACGGATCCAAGAGAATGCTCAGGAGAGCAGCCCCATGCAGGGAGGCACAGCCCAGAGCCAGCGAGGTGCTGCCTCTTGGGCAGACCCTTCCAGGGAGCCCCAGTCCCATGGCCAACATCTCTTCGTGGGTCTGGGCAATCCCCCACAGGGGCTGGGCCCCCCAAAGCTCTCCACAGTCACCTCTTGCCCTCCACCCACCCATGGTGGTTCCTGCCCTGGCCAGGAAGAGGGAAGAGATAACACCTCCTTCTGCCACTGCCTGCCCCAATTTCACGAGCGATTTGTGAAAGTGTAATGCAAGGGAACTGTGTCTGCTGGTCCTGACAGGAGCTGCCTGCCTGCTCCCTTTACAGGAATGTTAAATGCTGTTATTAAATGCAGGCCATTATCAGGATGTCACTGTTGCTTCCTGATGAAGCTCTACACCTGTGCAGCCAGCCCCCATTAGTTTATTTACTATTCATTAAGAATGCTCCACATTGATTTGCCTCATCCTAATCTCTCTGTGGCTCAAGGATTTGTTTTCTCTGTGTGAGTTCAGGGCACCAGACCTCACTCCCTCCTTCCCAGAGATGTGTAGGAATCCCCATTGCCATCCTGTCTCAAAACCTGCACAATCTGAGGGGAAGAAACAAAGAAAATAGAGTTTTGCTCATCATGTCTTTGAGTTTTTCTTCAGGGAGGAGCAAGATCAGAACTGGAAGTCAGGAGAGCAAACAGGATTTTACCAGGACCAGAAGAGGGGTTTGAGTTCCACATTCCTTGCAACAGGAGATGCATTAAATCCACCCCTTCCCCTGAGCTTCCCAAACAAGCCAACTACTTAGCAAATAAGAACAAAAGCCAAAAAGATTTGCTGAAGGAAGAGTTAAATACATACTGCAAGTCCTAAAAGCAACATTTCTAGAAGCTTTGATAACTTTACAAACAGAAGATTGTGCAAATGTTTTACCCACTTTCATATTTCCCAGTAGATGCACCTTTCCCCCAGATAATTTATGAGCCTTCATCCAAACCAAACATCCGTCTTTCTTTCAAAGGCATTACGACCTTTTCCAAAATCTCCTTGAAAATGTCCATTTCAGTGATTCTTTCTTGCTGGAAGCAATAATTCCAGTTCCAAGAGCTAAAAAAATAAAATAAAAATAAAAATCAGACCTTCTGAAAGTGCATGAGATGAGGTTAAAATCAGGAGGCATTCATGTAACTTGTACAGGTCTTTCACTTCAGAACACCATGGGATTGGCAGCCACTCATTCCCAAGGGAGGATTTCCTTTCCAGGGCAATGCTGGCTGCAGATACCCACCAGAGAGATGGGAATGGGCTGGTCCCCATCACTCCCTCGTACAGGAAGGGGCAAAGACATCTCTCAAGCCATGAGTAGTTTTTAACCCTCCTCTAGTGACATTTAAGCACCCACCACTGCTTCTCACTGGGGAGTCCTCCCCACACAACACCAACCTCAAACATGGCAAAAAGTTTGGATTTGCTTTTTGCCAGATTGTTGGGAAAGCTGCTGCAAGGACACATGGCAGCCAGGGAGCAGGCACAGTGACACAGACATCTCTGAGAAATCAGGGCAGTGAGTGCTGCGCTCCCTGGGAGGAGAGCTCTGCCTCCTGCCTTAGACAAGTTTCCTGATCACATTGTATTCCCTCCTGCTCAGGCAATATGCATCTGCTAATTTGTGCTGGAAAGAAGGGAATTCAGTATTCCCCTCCCTTGCTGCGTGGGGAATAGCCCAAATTTTCCAGAAATCTCCTCTGACTTGTCCTTTAAATAAAGCTTAAATAATGCCATACTGTCCTTTAGGCAGCTTATGTCAGATATATTAAGAGATACAAATATACATTAAAATGCAGAGAAATAAATACACAATACCCTCTTTCAAGCTGCCCAGCAAGTACAGCAGGAAAACACACCAATTTCCAAATATCTACAGATGAATATTGTGGGTCAGGCTATTAACCCTTCCTTATCCCCACAGGATCTCTGACAGACACTTTGGAGAGCTGCTCCGTTGCAGCCCTGGCCCTGAGCAGCCCCATCCCTGCTCTCCCTCTCTCATTATTACCCAAGGGGTCAGGAAAAGCAGGATGGAAAATGTTGTGATTATTTCCTGGGAGGAAAGAGGAGTCTTTCAGCCTGGGTGATGCTGGGAGCTTTGTTTTCATCAGATAAGGAATCAATCCCGGCTGGAGCCATGGTCAGTCCCACAGGGAAGGGAGGCAGAGAGGGGTGAGATCCTCCTGCTCCACGGACAGACCCGACCAATGCCACCAGGCTCTGGTCCTTGCAGCTATGACCCTCATTTCTGGTAGCCACCAGCTGCTAAAGGTCCCCAGAGCTTCCCATAATCGGGCTCTCTTTTTAAAATCATCCCCAGCGTCTAACCCCATGGTGGGCAATGCACATTCCCATCCCTGCAGTGGAGCAGGAGGGTGCTGGGGACACAGATGTCCCAGAAGGGGACAGGATGGGGCTGCTCAGGAACCAAACACCGTTTGTGCCCTATTCCCACCGAAACTGGAGCTTTTCATCCTCCACACCCAGGCGAAACAGGGCTGCGGATTTGCCCTCTCCTCTTGTCATGCCTTTGGTCCACGGAGCATCCTAGAGCTCCACAGATCTCTTGTTGCTCCGGGGTTTAAGGCAGATTCTGGCTGCCTGACTCAAGGGATGTGGAAATCAGCATAAAATGGGATTTAGAGAGCAAAGCTGTTGCTGGGGATGAGAGCGAGCAGAACAGGGGATGTCTGCTGGAGCCGAGACCCTGCCCGGCTGCACGCTGCGCTGCTCCTTCCCACACCCCTGTGACGGGCATTCGGGGAAGGGAGAGCATCCAGGGAGGAAATTCTCCTTGCCCAGAGGCTGAGCGTCCCTTCTGCCCCGCTGTCCCTGCTCGGCTGTCCCCGGGGGGACAGGGACCTGAGCCCCGGCTGCTGCCGGGGGGAGCGGGGAGGACCTGCCGCGGACAGGCTCTTTTCTCTCAATGGCATCGATTATTTCTGTAATCAGCACCTCGTTGCCGAAACTGAACATCCATTATTACAGGTTTCTAAAACAAAAATAACCCAAGGAAGGGAAAACGATGTAATTCAGACGCAGCTCCTGAGCCGTGCGCGTTGGGTCAGTGCCATCTAGAGGCAGCAAACCAGACCAAAAGGCCCCAAAACAGCCCCATCCCAGGCTTCTCCCGGTGTTTGGAGACCTTGTGGCTTCGGAATGTTGGGAAGCGAGCTCGGAGGGGATGCTCTGTCCCGTCCCGGTGATACAGAACCGCAGGTCCTGGCTGCTGTCCCCTGGGCACCGAGGTGGGAGCCACACCGCAGCCAGGCAGCCCTGGAGAACGAGCATCCCACATCCCAGCAGGACATCCACATCCCAGATCCCAGCACCACATCCTGCGCCTCAGCACCACATCCTGCACCCCAGCACCACATCCCACATCCCAGCACCACGTCCTACACCCCAGCAGGTCATCCCACATCCCAGATGCCACATCCCAGCACCACATCCTGCACCCCAGCACCACGTCCCACATCCCAGCACCACATTCCACATCCCAGCAGCACGTCCCACATCCCAGCACCACATCCCAGCATGATATTCCACATCCCAGTACGGCATCCTACATCCCAGCACAGCATCCTACCTCCCACATCCCAGCAGGACATCCCACATCCCAGCACCACATCCCAGATCCCAGCAGGACATCCCACACCCCGGAGTGTCCCCGGGGGCAGCCGCATCCCCCCGGGGTGGAGGCACAGCCCGGCGTGCTCGCGGTTCGCAGGCAGCCGCTATTAATATGCGTGGAGCTGTATTAATAGAGCTGCTAAACACCGCCGCGGGCCACAGGAACAGTTCAGCGCTTCGTTTTCATCCCAAATTAGACTGGAACAGCCAAACAGGAACTTATTTTTTTTCTTTCTTTCACTGATGGAAAATTCAGGAAAAAAAATACCAAATGAGAAAATGAGGGATGAGCAAGTGGCACACCAGTGCCGTCGGTGGGATCCAGGCTCGGGGTGTATCTGCCCTGCCTCGTGCTCACACACCTTATTTCAGTGTGACAAACCTGCCCACAGGACCCAGCTGGCACCCCAGCCTGGCATCCCCAGAAATGGCTGCAGACACCCCTGACATTTAGCAGGTCTGCAGATAAGGCCAGGATCAAGTTTGTACCAGGTTCCTAAATGGGGCTAAATCCTTGCCCTCCCCCAGCCCAAAGAAACTTTTGGCACACCCAGGTGGTCCCTGCTCCCATCCTCCCAGGGGCAGCAAAGGTCTCCAAAAGCATCTCCCCTAAATGTACAAACACTTCCATCCACTTCTGCTCATTTCTTTTTTTCCCTGAAAAAATAAAATTTCTTCTCCATATTAAAGAGCAAGGAACCTGCATAACGAAAAAATAAAATTTCCTCCTGTGCCCGGAAACGCTGCCCTATTTTGCAATGATTAACTCGCTGTATTTGCATACTGCCCATTCCTGGCTAAAGTCTCAGGGGGAGAGTTTCCAAACACTTTCTAATCTTGCACGGAGCCTGCATGCAGTGTTGTCATTTCCTGACAACCCCCAGTGTGGCTGCATCTGGCAAGCTCCACTTTTGCTCCCTTTTATTGATATTATTTCATATTTCCGCTGCTAGGTTGCCCACAGCCAGGGCCCTGCCATGCTGGGTGCTGCACTAATGAGAAGGATGATGCTTTCCTCACTGTGGAACATTGCTGCATAAATCAAGTGGTGCTCACATGAGAAATGGGCTATTAAGACCCATCATGAGGGCACCATGGGTTTTGCTGAGTTTTCATTCCCATGCTCCCTGTTGGGGTGTCAGGAATTGCTGTTCCTTTTCTCCCCTGAGCTTTGCAGTTAAGGTTTCCTGGAACAAATCACATAACTCCCCAAATCACATAAACATCCCAAGATGATTCTATCTACTGGTACCTATTGATGAAAAGCAATGGGTCAGCCCATGCAACCCCAAATTATGCATTATACATCCCAAGCTCTCAGGGGAAGTGTAGGAACACCAGTGTCTTTGGGGCTAGGAAAGCAATTGGAAATCAAAAGGGTTGGGCATTCTCTCATCACTATAGCAGGGTTTTATTAAGCAAATTATTACCGAGCAAGTAAATAAAGCAGCAGGAATCAAAGTGGTAATCAATAGGATGATCCAGGGCAGCCTGGGCATGGCCTCGTGCAGACCCCAGCCAGCACTGAGGGGAGACACCCCAGTGCACCGTGCTTGAGGAGGAGCCAAGGGGGAGTTAATAAAATAAACACAAAAAAAGAGCTAGGTACAGGTTGGGACAGGAGTGTCTCGGGGGTCTCCACACCCTTTCACACCCCATTTGCACGCTGGCCCCACTGCAGCCTTTCCTGTGAGATATCCCCATGGGGAGGCAGCAGCACAGGCAGCACATGCCCCTTTTATTGCCCTTTTTCTGTCCCCAAAGCACCAGCAGCCCCTATTAGCTGTGATCTGTTTCAGCCCCCTTCAGCACAGGGCTGTCCCCTCCCAGCAGAGAGGGAAAGAGCCTCTTTTAGGGAGTCCCTAATCTCCCCTGAAAGCTCCCATGTTGCTCTTCCCTCTCTGTGCAGATGCAGGAGCCAGCACAGAGCCCTTGGAAAGCCTCCCGAGCAGCAAAGGCAAAGCTCTGCACCTCCTCACGGAGCCTGCCCTGTTTGCCATGCTGAACTGGAGTACAGCACCCTTTGTGGCCAGGCTGTGCGCTGGGCTGGGCACAGTGCTTTGCTCCCCTCCTGCCCCACCAGCACAGAGCATCCCACAGCCCCAGAGACCTCGGGGCTCACCCAAACCCCTATGCCATGCACAGCACCAGTGCAGCTCCCTTTGGTGGGCTATGTGGGGCTGGAGGTGATCAAACCCTGGGTGTTTGTTAACAGAGCACAGCAGAAGTGAGAGACACTGGGTGCCCTGGCAGGGATAAATCCCAGCCCGGAGGGAGCAGTGATGTATGTGCTGGGTGTGCTCAGGCTGCATCACTCACCAGGGCAGCATAGCAGCATGGTCAAGGCTGGGGACATCGATTTAATGCCTTGGGAGTGATGTTTGTGACTGACCCATGCCCACGGGGAGCAGGCCTGGATGGGGGTTTTGTCACAGCAGGGGAACGTGAGCTGGCTGTGGATGTGCTCACCCTCATAGCTGTGTGCCCAGAGAGAGCAGTGCCTTCGTGCTTTCCACCTCCCTTTGCTCATTCTCATCTACTTTCTCCCCAGCCATGATCTCAGGGGGAAAGGGTCACTCTTTGTCCCCCATCTGTGCAAACAGGGAGTAGAGCCACCCTTCCCCAACACACACAGGCACTCCTTGATGTTCCTGAGAAGTGACAGTGTCCAATATGTCCCAAATTTCCTGCTGCACCAGCCCAGATTAATCAGCTTTGTATTACCATAGTCTCCAAAGTACCAGACTCTGATAACATCCCTTCTGTTACTGACTCTAAATCTCCCCAGTCACGCAGATGGTTCCCCCACAGCAACCCAGCACCAATTACTAGGAAGGGAAAAGAACCCCAAAATAGAAACAAAAAAGAAGTTAATAATGAGGGGAAAGCCAGACATTTGCAGCGAGCAACTGGGAGCTGGTTTTTGCAGCAGCATAAAGCCAAGAGGATATGAAGTCCAATCAGACAACAGTGGATTTAAAACTGACCACTTCCCACAACGTGTCATTAACCTCTAGAAGAATCTGCCTCAAATTATCTCCGAGGTCTCAGTGGTGCAAACTCAGACTGACCAGAGGCTCAGATTGATGGTGAGGGGAGCTATGGCCACCTGAAGAACAAGAGAGAAAAATGCTGTGTGGGTTACAGGGCTTTATCCTTCAGGACACAGTCCAAGAGTTTTCTGAGCACACGAAGAATTTCCCTTTTCTCAACCATCACTATTTTTTCCCATCCTTTTCTTGAAGCAGCAGGAGCATCCTCTGCAGCAGCTGGTCCTGTCCCAGTGCTTTGAGCAGCCTGGCAGGTACAGTAATTTCACACCAATAAGGCACACCAGAGTATAAGGCGCACTTCCAAGTTGTCGGCAAGTCCCCAAACTTTGTCCACATATAAGGCTCACTGGACTATAAGGTGCACTTTTTTTTTTTGCAGCGAGGATCTGCGCACAACAAAGTAACGAATTAGTAACGGAATGGCGCAATCGTGGGGTTTACTGGCAGCTGCTCAATTTGCAAGCATTTTTCACGGATCGGTGCAGCCTTTAAACACAGCCCCAGGCGCCCTCCCTTGTGCCACGGGCCCCCGGCACTCCCACCGGCCCCCGGTGCCAGCTGCTGCAGCTCCCTGCCCACCCGGCTTGCACTTCCAGGTTGGCAATTCTCCAGAATTCATCCATATATAAGGCACACCAGAATATAAGGCGCATTTCCGGGTTAGGCTCGAAACTACAGTCAAAAAGGTGTGCCTTATAGTCGTGAAATTACTGTACTTGTCATCTCTGATTTTCCAACAAGTCCCCAGAGGCTCCTTATCTGATGTCCTTTGGTCTCCAGCTTCCCAGAAGGTACTGTTTGCCAAGCAGGAACGTGCTTTGGTGAGGAGCTGCATCCACACAAGCACAGCCCATGCACTGCAGGGTCACAGCACACCAGGGCCAGCTCCTCTCCCCAGCATGGATTGCAAAGTGGAGATGCTAAAATCAATGACTGCTGCTTCCCAACACGTCTCCTCATTCCTCTTAATTCTGGGTTTAAACAACCTTGCAGAAGGGTTTTTGTCAATCAGTGCTGAAACTCAGGTCATGTAGGAAAGAGGTGGGGCCCAGAAATAACTGCAGCAGCCAGAAAACAGATAGAGATTATTAATAATTTTTTTAAGTCTCTGTCCTTTGTGTTGCCTGGAATACCTTGCACACCACAGCTGTGGGCATGGGGCAGCTCTGTGAGGGACAAACAGTCCTGGCATGGAGCAGCACAAAGGAAATCGTCTCAGCTTGGGCTGGGACACAGAGAGTGACACGGGGTGTTGTCACTAGGGATCACACTTCGCAGCATTAATGTATTTAAAATCCCAGTGCAAAGAGCTGGGGGAGCAGCTCATGGTGCAGATATGGCACAGTCCCAGGGGGACACTTTGGCCCCCAGTGCTGTCCAAAAAGCTTCATCCCACATCACACAGCACCTGTGGAACTCACAGTGAGCACTGCAGGCCGTGAGGAGGGGACACGAGGCAGGGCCACCGCTAACAAAGCATGGCATGTCCTGGGAATGCTCCTCCAGTCACCCTGCACTGGCCACTTGTCACCCAGGGGCAGCCAGGAGCAGAGGGCTCACAGCCCAGCCAGGCACAAAGGACATAAAGGAGGGAAAAAGAGCTGACAGGCAGCAGTGTGACAAACTGTACAGGCTCTGGCTTTTGTCCCTGTGCACAGCAAGTGGGAGAGGACAAAGGGAAAAGCCCAGCACCTCTGCAGGGACACACTGGCTCTGCTTTGGCACCCAGCCTCAGCATTGCCATGCACAGGATTTTCCTCTGGGCAAGGCAGCCAGAGGTTTTAAATTCTTTAACATTTTCAAAAGACTGATAAGGCAGATCCTCCAGGCCGCAAGCAAGGCTCCCACTGGACCCCACAGGAGTTTTGCCTGAATACCACAGGATTATTATAGCCAGAATATTTCTGTGGATTCAAATCTGAGGCTTTCCATACATAGCCTGTAGCTGCAAGTTTTGTCAGTGAATAGTCCTGATAAAGCTTTCCTGATTTTCCTCCCATTTTAATATAATTGGTTATTTCTCTCCCTGTAATCCAGGCAACTTCTTTTCTATGCCATTTCACATCAGCAGTGAGGATTTACTTTTTCCCTCATAAACGTGAAAAATCAGTTTCTCCACCCTGTGCTCCAAATGTTCCTTTTCCACCTGAACAAGCCCCAGGTGGGCCCTCTGAAAGTGCCATAGGTACCCCAAAGCTGAGTGGGAAGAGAGCAGCAGCCCAACAAGCCCTGTGGCATCACATCCAACCCAACAGGATGGGAAACACAGTCAGAAAAATAGGAGAGGATTTTTTAGGTGCCATCCAGTGTTAAACTGCTGCCCAGCAGTCTGACTTTGTTGATGGAGGCACAGGGCACATCAGGATGGGTCTGAGAGGCTGGGTCACCCCAGGAGCTGTCCCCATGGCTTGGGGACAGGGCAGTGACAGCACTGCAGGCAGTAATCACACTCTGTCCCAGCTGCTGGGAGGTTTCCAGACAGCAGAATTAAGTCTATCCATTCAGCTTAGTGCCCTGAGCTGCTCAGCAGCTTTGCTGGCTCCTCCTGCAGGGCAAGGGGTGAGGACTGGAGGGAGTGCTGCCTGGAAAGAGATGCTGAAACAGCATCTGGAGGAAGGAATTTCTTCTTGGTAGTCTCTTTTGGGTCATCAGCATTCATGACACCTCCTCTTAGTGATGACCTGAGACATGCCACTACCCAGCAAAAAGGTGAAGCTTGGAAGTTTCTTTTAAAGATGCTGTGCCTGTGTTCAGCTTTGAGTGACACTTCAGAGAGATTTCAGAGGCTGTACTCTCTCTCCCATGGACCAGCACAGAGGAAAATTGAGCCTGAAAGCAGGAAAATAAATTTCCTTGTTGGGACAGTGCTGTGCTGCCCAGGGGTCCCTAAAGGAACTTTGTCCTGAAGGTCTGAGCTTCACCTGGGGGATCATCTGCAGCCACTCCCCATGCCAGGCAAGGAGGGATCAGCCCTGCCAGCTTGTGTCAGCAGAGCCCTGAAGCACATGGGAAGGAAGAGGAGCGAGCCTGCAAAGCTCAGGTAATGTGTAAATCAATAGCACAGCAGCTCCACAGCGTTTCCCTACAAATCCAGGCAGCCACGCTTACAAACACCTCCAGTTCAACAGCAGATTTCTCAGCAGCTCAGCAAACCAGCACTCCTCAGGCACAGGCCTGCTCTGAATGGCCTCTGCCTGCCTGCCTGGGGACAAATAGCAGCTGCAGCCACAGAGATGGAGTGTCAGGGTCCCCAATACAGAGCTAGAGACAGCCCTGATGTTCCATCAGTGTTTCAGTGCTCAGCCCTCCCTTCTCCTGCATTACACTGAGAAATCTAGAGACCACCTGCAGCAGTTCTAAGGAAGAAAATATAGAGTCTCCATAGAGGAATTAGCAGTTTTGCTAGCTGGGTGTTCAGCCAGGCTGTGGCTCACCAGGCTGTGTTATCCCAGACCAGGAGGTTGCCCAGCACCCCGACCCTAACTCAGTTTGGAGCTGGATGAAAGCTCACTGAGTGGCACAGCACCCCAGGGAGGTGCATTAGCTCTGGGGCTGGCACACAAACCCCCTGTGTGTGTGGCAAGGTGAGCTGAGGGTCAGTCCCTGCTCCCAGAGATAGCTTTTCAACTCCTGGGGCAACCCCCATCCCATCCCATCCCATCCCATCCACCACTCTCCTTGCCACTTCTTCCAGCTTGTTAAAGCCAGATTAAGCATCTGGGTCCAATTTACTTGCAGCCCCTCTGTGGCCAGTGGTAAAAAGTACAGTGCTCCCTTTCCACCTGTGAAGATCAGGCTGCAGCTGTCCCTTAGATTCTTACATTCCTCTATATTTCAGAAACAATGAAATGCATCACTGTGAGCCAATCCCCACAGCTGTGAGTGCCACACCAGCATTCCTCTGCCCACAAGGAGCATTTTCTTCCACCCTACAGGGAGCCACAGCAATAAACAAAATCTCCTCCGATGCAGTAATGCATTTCAGCCTTACACTTGTTACACTCTTCTTTTACAGCAAAGAGATGCTGTAGGAACAAATTCTGAGTGCTGCTGTACCAGGACCCATATCCCTGGTGTTCCATGTCCCACAGGACATCCCTACAGTGTCCTTTCCACTGCCTATCCCTGCATCAGGAGCTCCCAAGGAGATACATACGATATGAGACTGAGTAGAAGGGAAAAACAGTTTGGCAGATCAGAAATAACCAGCACTAGGTGCTTCAAAGCACTCTGTGCATGACCACCCAGTCCCTCTTCCATGGACCAGTTTCCAGCTTAGAGAACTGAACACATGACATCTGGAAAAGCTGTTCATTGTGTGTAAAATTACTCCACAACTTCCACAAGAATGTACACGTACCTGTAATTTCCTTCAGCAGGATGGGAAAGCTGGCATAGTGACACCCTGCAGCAAAAGGCCCTTCCACTGCTCCATCCTAAACCTGCCAACTTATTCTCTCTGCTGAGGGATTGCACATGTGCCCACTGGAAGGGACCAACAGGAGCAGCTGTGGAGCTCCCAAAAGCACTGGTTCCTTCCTGGCAGCTGGACAGATGCTGATATTTGCTGCACCTGCAAATGCACATCATGGCCAGGAGATGAGGGACTCCACAGAGCCTGAGCAGCACAGCTCTGCTCTGAGGGCATCATTGGCACATCTTCAGCTGCCATCTCTGCTGAAGGGAATTAATATTTTATTTGGTTTTATTAACCTTCACACATCTAGACCCGAGGCCTGCGCTTTGCAGCTCACACAGAGGAAAATATGAAATTGCCACATCTCCCTGTTTAAGATATTGGCAATCACAATGTGCCATCTGCCCTGTTATTAAATAATGGTCCCAAATCCACAGATACAGGGGAAGCAATTTCCTTGCAGGTGGCAGAGCCCAGCTAACCCTCCACTCCTGATTACACCACCCTAGGCCTGCTCCCACCCTCCAGAGCTCACCTGCTTCTCTCTCACCTGTCTGGGGCATTCCCCACACAGGAAGCCATCACATCTGATTTATTACCTTCAATAAGAAGGAATTTAAAATAGGTTTATCCACAGGCAAGTTTTAGAACCTTTCTGCATCTCTACCTTTGTTCCCCAAAGAGTGGAACTTGTTTTGAGTGGAAGAGGCAATTTGGGACAGTTTGCAGCTATCCCTGGGGCACAGCAGCAGCTGAGAAGCAGAGCTAAAGTGCAGCTTAATGATGTGCCCTTGTGCATCCTTTCAAATACCTGCATCTTAATTACTTCAGAGGACAAACTTCTGATGCTGGAAATGCAGCTAACCCAGCTGGGGGGCCTTTCATGCCTTCCCATCTCATTTTGCCACTGGTTCCTTTAAAGCAAGCCATAAAGCCAAAAACATTTCCTTTAGTGCACTTGATGGGGGTTTGATGTGAGTGGTGGGCTCTTTCATCTGCTGCCTCTTCAAAAAAGGATGGAGATAAAAGGATGAGAGAGAAGGGATCCTCATGCATGGATGTATTGCTCCTGGACCCACTCACCAGCTCAGCCCCTGAGCTGCCATGGCACAGCTCCAGCTCCAGCTCAGCCTGTCCTGGAGCTCTGCTGTGGGACAGCTGTTGGAACCCAAAAACCTGGGACATTTGAGCTTTCTGTGCTTTCTGGCACTGATCCCCTGGAGAACACTGCTTTGGACCTGAGGCCTTGGAGAAAGCTCCAAATTTGAGTGATGAAATTTAAAAATGTAGTTAAAAAGAAGTGTGTGATTTCACATGGTGAAGGGTTTAAAATTTGAAGTTTTTATAACGTAGTAATAGGTATGGGACAAGATGGAGGATTTTGGGTGGTGTCTCAGGCTCATCTTCCTTCTCCATGCTTTCAGGCAGAAGTTTATGGCTGGACAGTCAGTGCTGCACTGAGCGTCACAGGGGTTTGGTTATTGGGTCAAAAGTATAAATAATACAGGTGTTAATTCTCTAATGGACTGTTTAGTTTTAAGAGACCTTGTAACCAGCTAGATCCAGCTCCATTTGGCACAATTTATCTGGTAGCTAGAAGTGTTGCAGAACTCTCTGTACTTGAGATAAGATTTAATAAACAACCAAGCCCAAACAGAGAAATTCATCTCTTTTGTGTTTTCAATCCTGACTTTGAGTGAGGACAGTGGAAAATGAAGACAAGCCACTAATTAAGTGGCGCAGTCACCATGATTACAGACTGGGCTGCTCTGTCACAGCCACCTGGAGCAGTGAAATCACAGGAGGGTGGGGACAGGGCCAGCTTCTCTTGCTGGGACCAGTTCCCAGGCACCTTTGTTATTATGATCCTGGGGTTTGGGGCACCACAGTCCCACTCTGAGCCACGTTTCACAGCCCCCCCAGCATCTCAGCTCACACAGGCAGTGCCAACACAGCTGGCAGGGCAGGGACCCCAGACTCTCATTCCCTCCCTCGTAGCCTCTCAGAGATTCCCTCAGTTTTTCCCCACTGCTGTCCTGGGGTTCACCTGAGGTTCACCCTTCCCAGCAGAAGAGCTGGGGGTTGTAAGGAGGCTCTTCTACTCCTCTCCTGCTGAGGGGCTGAGTGACCAGGGAAAATCAGCATCAGAAGGTGGACCAGGCTGGGCCAGGGCAGCTCCTCTACCCTGGCTTTGTCTCTCTCTGTTTGTGAAGGACTCTGAGCATCCCCCTGTCACTCCTGCCTGCCTGGGGACAGCTCCCTCCCCTTGTCACCACACACCATGGGCACCAGGCAGGACTCCAAGCATCCCTCCTTGCCTTGAACATCTCCCTGGGATGTGCTGGTGCCACTTGAGCCCAGCACAGTCACAGGGACAGCAGCTGCTTGGTTCTGTCTGAACAGCAGAGTGGCCACTCTTCCCCCTGTAATTGTGGTGACTGCACCACTTAATTAGTGCCTTGTCTTCATTTTCTTCTGTCCTCACTCAGTGCCAGATTTAGAAACATGAAGGAGATTCATTTTCCTGTGTTTGGGCTTGGTTGTTTATTAAATCTTATCTAAAGTAAAGAGAGTTCTGCAACGATTCTGGCTAACAGCTAAAAGTGAGCAAAATGGAGAGATCCAGCTGCTACAAGGTCTTTAAGCTAAACAGTCCAATGGACAATTAACATCTATATTATTTATACTTTTGACCCAATAACCAAATTCCCATGACCATCAGTGCAGCACTGACTGTCCAACCAGAAACTTCTGCCTGAAAGCATGGAGAAGAAGGAAGATGAGCACTGAGACACCACCCAAAATCCTCCATCTTGTCCCATACCTATCACTATATTATAAAAATCTCAAATTCCAAACCCTTCACCATGTGAAATCACACACTTCTATTTAACTACACACCTGTGATTTTAATTCCATCACTCAAATTTGGAATCTCTCTCCAAGGCCTCAGGTCCAAAACAGTGTTCTCTATGGAGTCAGTGCCAGAAAGCACAGAAAGTTCAAACTCTCAGGTGTCTGGGATCTAACGCCCACCTGTGCCACAGGAGCATCAGCCAGGGCCAGGAGCAGGGATCTCCTTCCTAGGAACCATGGGAATAAAGAGCAGAGCAGATATAAGGGCAAGAAAAGGATGAGAGTTGACTCACTCCCATCTATCACCTCAGGTCTTAGCCCTCATTCAAGCCCTGAGTCTTCAAGTGAAAAAAATCTGTTTTGAGTTAAAAATCTTTTGCTATTGCAAGTGAAACAGAGAGATAAATATATTATAAATATATTTTATTTAAGTTTTATCACTACAACTCTGACATTTAGATTGTATTAAAGTTTTAATATTAATACTGTGCTGCTACGTAATATTTAATACAAAAATTAAATATATATATATATTTAAGTTAATACTTCACATGCCAAAGTCCAAATGGCAAAATCCTTTTTCTCCATCAAAGATAAAAGCACCCAGCAATAATTAAAAGTGGTCTGATGCTACTGAGGCTCAGGACTAAGAGCAGCAGCAAATAAATCTGCTGGAAATAAATCACAATGATGCCAGTAATGTTTGTAAGAGTACCCCAGGGGCTCCTCACTGCCCTGCGCTGGTGTGGGACCAGGAGGAAAATGAGCCCTGCTGCTCTCACACCTCTGCTCATCACACATTGTGAGAGCAGAGCAGGAGCAGGGAAGAGCACGTGGAGAAATGGGATGAGGAGGGATGGTGGATGGTGTTTTGCAGGAAGAACATCAGGATGAGGGTGAGTGAATGCAGACAGGCCCAGCAGGACTGGGCTGGCACTGGTGGGCTGCAGTGGGTTTGGGCTGGATGCCATCTCAGCCACCCCATCTCACTGAGATGTCTCTGAACCATGCCCATCAATGAGGCAAGCGTCCACACAAGGAGTCAGAGGGACTGTGCCATCCTGCAGGAGAGCCACCACTGAGTGCCATCATGGCCAGCAGGAAAGGGAGGCTCGTGCTGGGAGTAGAGCCCCAAGCACCCAAACACAGAGCCAGCCAAACCATGCCCAGCTCTTTTGGCCTAGCAGACAGGTGGGTGCCCTCATCTCCACAAAATCCATGGCTTCTTGAACACCCAAATCCTTTGGGGCTATCCAGGGTTTATCTCCCCATGCCTATAACCACCTACAGCACAGCCCTTGATCTCTACAGACACAAAGAGTTCAGGTGCTGCAGGCTGACACATCTCAAAATCAGAGAAAAATGACGCCTTGAGTTTCAGCTTTCATATTTTTCAGATTCTGTACTGCATTAGTATACAACTCTGAACTTCATATAAAGTGTAAACAAGTTCTCCTCACAGCTCAGTCACACAAAGCAAACCCTTTGCCCAAGAACCAAGGATACCACTGCAGCTTCAGCCCCAAAAAGTGCAGACAGCAGAGAATTGAGGAGATAATCTGGGAGGATGGGACTGCAGAACCTGGAGCTGGAACTGGACAATGAAACCCAATGTGCAAATGGACCAAAACTGATAAAAGAATAAGAACTCATGACCAGGTGTCCATCTTGGGTGTAGCCATGGCCAGGCTCTTGTGCTGCCAAAGGTGAATCCTTTAAAGATCTTTTTAATAAATCCCTGCTTTATTCCTTTACCACTGCCTAGCCTCTGTTCCAGGGAGCCTCTTTAGGCTCCAGGAGCACAGGGCACCTTTTTATTCCCCTGATTTCTCAAGCTCCCAATCCAGCCAGCAATATTCCCTCAGCCCTGTTCACCTCTGAAGCCTAGAGCCTCCCTCCCCATCAGTCTGGAGACCACGCTCACTCCCTCCCTGCTGGAAAATGCTTTTGGGGTAATTCAGCAGGGGCAGGCAGGAGCAGAGCTCCTGCCCAGCAGGGAAGCACAGGGAGCTGCTCCATGGGTCCCCTCTCCCCTCCAGCTCTGCTTCCCCAACAGCCTCTGCTTAATTAGAGGCCAGCTTTGAACTGCCTGTGTATAACCAGCCCTAATCTTCAAACTGAATACATTTAATGGGGCTGATCTCCATAATGGCTGTGTCTGAGGCCCTGGATTTCAAAGCAGCTCCACTTAACAGGACTTTGTCTGGAAGCTGCAACCATATAATAGGGCCTGGTTTTAAACCAGGAGTGTTTAATAGGATCTGATGTTTAAAGTGCACGCAACTAATTGGACCTAATCTTCACAACCCTCCTTTCCTCCCCCTCTCCTGATGTTTTTCCTCCTCCTTTGCTGTTCTCCCTGCCTCCACCACAGAGATCCTCCATCCTTGCCCTGGCAGATCCCCACCAGGATCATCAGCTGATCTCACAAGGATCATACCAAAGTCTTTCAGAACCCTCCAGGGTTTCCCACACAAGCTCTTAATTCCTTCTGCAGTTCCTCTGCTCTCCGCATCTCATCCTTAGGAATTCACCCAGGCCTGCCTTGTCCCAGGGTCACAGGCACAAGCCCATCATTAAAGGCTTGTTTTAACAGGAAGGTGAATAGTGGCCGAAAAACCCTCAAATAAATGATTTGGGGAATGGAAAACCCATGAGGAGTTTCTGTCCTTCTCTGCAACAACCACCAGCCTCAGACTGTTATATTCCAGTGTTGCCCCCACTGGTGCTGTGGTAAAAGCTGCACCCTTTGGAAGAAGAGTCCTCTCCAGGAGTAGCCAAAATGTTCTGGTTTTGAGAATTGTAATTGTCTGAAACAACAAATTCCTTTGCTTCATCATTTATGAAATTGAAAAAAAAAATATGTATAAGGTTTTCCTATCATCCCTTCTTCACAAATTTTAGGCATGAGGAGTCAGCATCTCTTCCAGATGAAAAAGCCACAAAATACACACACAGTGTTTCTAGAGCAGCTCTGATCAGTCCCCTGCCCATCTGCATCCGAGTCCCATATGTGCCCACCTTGAAGGACAGCAAACCCGTGCCTCAGTTTCCCCTGGCCTGACTCCCTGCAGTGCTGTGAGGGAACAAGAGCAGGAACAATTAATACTTCATGGCCCATTACTGCAGGACCTTCCAGCAATGCTCCTCAGAGAAAAATATCCTTGACCCCAAGTGACAAGAGAAATTAAAGCAGAGGGAAACCAGGGGGTGTTGCCACAAAGAAAGTGTGGCTGCCCCATCCCTGCCAATGTTCAGGGTCAGGCTGGATGGGGCCCTGACCATCCTGGGCTAAGAGAAGTGTCCCTGCCCACGGCAGTGGGGCTGGAACAAGAGGATCTTTGAGGCCCCTTCCAACCGAAACCATTCCATGGTTGGAAGGGCCAGGAAGGATGAAGTGTGCAGATCCTGAGAGCGAGGACATCTCCCATCTCCAGGGCATCAAGTGATTGATGAACTCTTCCCTAGAACACACTCCTCCCTCCCTGTGCCAGCTCCAGCAGCTCCCCAGGCAGGGCAGCCCAGCTGGGGCCTTGCCAGGGGGTTACAGACCCACATCTGCCCACATCTGCCCCTGCTGCACCCCCACATCGCTCACCCCTGCCACGTGCTCCCATGCACTCCATCCACCCTCCTTTATCTGCCACTGAGTCCAGCTCTGGCACTGCCCTGAGATTTATGCTCCGCACAAGCAGTGACAGACAGCAGGGTTGGGAGGTTAAGGAAGCAATATTTCCAGAATTTGCATAAAACAAGGGCATTTCATAATTTAGCTGATGCAGATTTGGATAAGATGAAATTGTTGGCCATTTTATAATTAGATGGCTAATCATAAAATAACCTTTGCAAGTCATCAAAAACCATTATTATACAAATGAATTCCTGCTTGGTACTAAACTTACTTTACCCTCGTCCTTGAGGACCAGAGACAGTAAAAGACAACCTTTTTTTGGTAGAATTCATTCTGCAGCCAGCCTCATGGTTTTACTATGTTTTATGGATCACAAATGCTTAATCAATAATGCAGTGCTTTCGGGAATGATGTTCTTTCTCATGCCTCTCTGTCTGGAATTGTTTGGCTGGCTGCTCACAAATCTTTTGACATGGATTCATTGTTCTGGAGATACCCTTCCCTGCATCTCAGGGCAGATTGATCAGCTGAGCTGGGAGGAGAGGGAAGGTTTATTGGGGTAAAAAGAGACGTCATGGCAAGCAGGTAGAATCAT
This sequence comes from Sialia sialis, assembly GCA_009812075.1. Taxonomy (NCBI): domain Eukaryota; kingdom Metazoa; phylum Chordata; class Aves; order Passeriformes; family Turdidae; genus Sialia; species Sialia sialis. Next base: position 3,429,681 of record VRYO01000116.1, on the reverse strand, counting down.
TGCTCTGGGTTTGCTGCTTGACTTGTCAGGTTAATGAATGGCCCTAGAAAGCCATTAAGTATGCAGCTGCTGGAAGATCCCTTCTTCAGCAAATAAAAACAAAGCTGGAGCACCTATTTCCACATGCCAGTGCTGCTTGTCTCAGAAAACAGGACAAGAAAAGCAGTTGCTGTCTGTCCCCTTCAAGCCCAGGAACCTTGTGCATCTCAGTTCCTGGCTGTAGAGATGATGTTCCCCAGGAAAGAAAGCTTGCCTCCCCAGAGGTTTCCTTACCTTAATTTCTGTCCTGTTGCAGAGGGATGGGTGTGTTCATCCATTAGAGCTCAAGTGGGGTGTCCAGCATCCCCCACACTCATCTCCCCTCATATCACATCATTTCTCTGCCCTGTAGGGCTGTTGTGAGAACTAAGCATCACACAAAACAACTCTGCACCAGCACTGGGGACCAGCTCAGCTCCAAACCCTGACCCAGAAGTTACACTGAGCTCCAGCAGCACTCCTGTCACCACATCCATCCCAGCACCAACAACTTCTGCAACTCAGACTTTGCTTCAGGATCAAAGTGAAAGAGACACTCAGAGCAGGTGCAATGTCTGGAGATGGGGAAAATTAGGAGGAAAAGGCTGGACTTTTTAAAACCTGCAGTCAAAGCAACAGCCATGGTCTGTAGGGCAGCCCCTGCCCAGAAAAGGTGCTGAGAAGCTTCTTAGGAATAGTCTCTGTAAAGTCACCTCATTCCTGTCCTCTCTGACTTTCCATGCCCATTTTCAGAGGAATTAGCTGCTGTAGCTCAGCCCTAATTTGTGTGCAGTGTGTAGCAGGCACTGCCCGTGTTTGACTTGGCCACCTGAGTAAATGTTGGCCCTGCTCAGGCCTGTGGACAGGCAGGAGGGACAGCAGCGCCTGGCAGGGTCTGGCCCATCACACACAAATCACCTGAGGCTGCATTTCTCCTGAAGATCCCAAAGCTCTTTGGTGAACAGTGGTGAACACAAACACCTGCAGTGCAGGTGAGCAAATCCTCAGCTCACAGCAGGCAGGAGTCCCCAAGGGGCACCAGAGGCTGGCGCAGCTCCCTGGCCACCCCTGTCCCCATCACTGTCACACCCCATCACTGCTCCCCACAGCAGATGGATCCCCCACCATCCCAAACACACAATGCACACCTTTAGACACCCTTTCAGTGCAAACTAAAGCAAGACCTTGTTTCTGGCCCTGCTGCAGCCACGGGGATGAGCTCAAGGAAAGGCAGAACACTCAGGCTCGGGGAGCCTGCAGAAGTGGGGGCCCTCAGGCTTCCCTCAGTGCACACAGAGTGGCTGCAGGACATGGAGTGTCTCACCAGCTGTGCAAACAGAGCCTTCTAAGCTCCAGCACACAGGCCCCTTCTCACTGCACTACACTTATATTTTAATTAGCAGCTTATGGGCTGATTACCCAGTTGTTATCCACTGTGTGCAGGGCTGGCAGGGCTCTGGGAGGGCAGGAGGGGCTCTAGAAGGGCACACAGGGCTCCAGGAGCACACAGGGCAGCCCACCCTCCCTGCCTGGCACTTCTCCCATGTGCTGAATGCATCCCTCATCATGCATCACTCATTGTCCTGGAGCTGCTTCCTTGGGGGTGGAGGAAAACTGGGGTGGGAGAAGCAGGAAAGATCTGTCAGTCTGTTGGGACAGGGGATGGCCCCAGCTCCTCAGCTGTCATTCTCCCTGCAGCACAGAAGGCAGGCAATTCATAAAATACCATGGTTCATCTCACCCCAAAGCCATCAGCTACCTGATAACACTAAAGTCTTATTTTTATCCTAAATAAGAGGGATTGAATAACCTAGGGCAGGTGGTGGAGGTGAGGATTAAGTCCATAAACTTTTTTTTTTTAAAGACAAAAAAATACTTTAATATGTGGGTCATACATCATTTACTGCCACACAGCTGCCTACATCTGCACACTGCAGCTCAGACACACACATGATCCTTCTCTAAACCTGGTGCTAATCCTAAAATCCTAAAAACTGTTGACCCATCATTATTAATTAGCTTGCTTACCAAAGCACACAAGAAAGATGATCATGTTATTAATTTCTGTGCTACCTGCTGTGATGCCATCTTGGGCAGGGGCAGCCTGACAGAAGGGCTATGGAAGGATTTCCCTCCCACAACCCCCACCAGCACCCCAGGAACTGGCTGTGCCCCCAGTGCAGAATTCCAGCTGGAGCTGCGCAGTGCAGGATGGTGTGTCACCATAGCAAACGTGCAATAAACATAATTATAGAAGAAACTTATGATTATTCAGAAGAGCGTGTGGGCAGCAGCAAGCAATGCAGCATGTAAAAGCATTTCAGTAACTGCAGCAGAGATTTCCAGATCTCCCAGATCCATATTTTATGAGCAGAGCAGACAGAGCAGACAGAGCAGCAGAGCTCCCTGTTCAACCTCAGTGCTGTCACCAGAAGCTCAGCATGATCAGGGTTTGCTGACACCTCCTGCCATGAGCGTGGCTGGGTGTCACAGGGCTGATGGCACTCAGCACTTTGCTCTCAGGTTTGTTCCAGAAATTTACCTATTCCTAAGAAAGGTGTGCAGTGGTGCCTTCCCACTTTGCTCTGACTCTTCCCCCACCCAACAGAGACAGCCCAGAGGGGCACAGGGTGACCCCTGGAGCAGGGGGAGGACACTCAGCTCCTCTGGGGGGACACCAGGCTGTGTCACACAGCCCCAGCCCCACTGGACACCGGAACAATTTTTGGCTTCCAAGCCCAGGCAGGCTGGTGTGTTGGATTCACATTATTTATGGCTTGGGCAGTGGGAAGCTGTACCAGACACACACACTGCACCAGCACAGCTGATGTGAATGCCTGGGGCATGTTTCCTAACAGAGCTATTATGGATTTAAATGATAGCATTTTCCAAGTACTTGCAGCAAGATGTTTTCAAAAGCCCCATGTGCTAAGCCTTAGCTGAATAGCTGAGTGATCTCTTGCAGAGATGGGGGCCCAGAAAAGAGGAATTTAGTTGATTCCTTATCAGCAATACCTTAAATGGCTTTTTTTTCTTTTTCTTTTTTTCCTAGGAGGACAACTTATCCTCAGAAACAGCAGCTGTGCCTTCCTGTCCAGTGGAGAGCTGAATCCCTTTGTCCTTATTCCATCATCCCACTGTGTTCTCATGAGCTTCCCCCCTCGACCTGGCTCCTTCTCCATCTCCCAAAGCCCGTCTGATCTCCTGGAATCATCCCTGATCCAGAGCTGTGGTCACAGGGGCAGGAGAGGAGAGCAGCCAGGCCAGAGTCAGCTGGGCACCAGTAAAACTCCCAACTGGAACCTTAAAAAATATATATGAGGGAGATGGGGAAGGTTTTGCATTTCAATGTGGCTTGTCCTGATAACAGAGGAAACTCAGCAGGTCTCCTGCCATCCAGAGAATGCTCAAAACACCCTCAGAAGACACAGCATGGCCTTTTATCAAACTGGAAAAATGCTCACCTCCCTTCATTTTATCTTCAAAGACACCTTTCAAGGTCACTGACCCAGAGAAGATAACAGGAGGAGCTACACAAACACGTTGTGCCTCAGAGTGTCTTTTCTAACACAGATGCCACGTGTGAATCCCCTGCCTGACCCCAAACCAGGGCAAGCTGCATGGGGACAGCTGGCACAGCATGTCCCAGGCAGTCACAGCTCAACCAGCCATCCTCACTGGGCTCAGCCTGGGCACAGAGAGCACCACAGCACGCCTTTCCCTGGAATTTCACAGCTTTGGGTCTGGCTGGGCATGACCTGGGGAATATCCATAATGCCAGTCTGGAGGAAAGTGCTCTGTTGGTATCTGGGAGGATACCAGAGCCACAAAGAGCAGCCTGGACAGAGGCTGAGGGCTGGGAGGGATCAGCCCCAGGTCTTTGGCCAGGAGGGTCCCAGGCACAGGGAGCCTTTCCTTTCACCCAGCATCAAAACATCTCAAGCTGTGCCTGGAGGCAGTGAGGGATTACAGCTCCTCCTCCTCTCCTTTCCTTCCCCAGCAGCTGGAGCTTCCTGCCAGTGCCACAGCTCTGACCCACGCCCAGCACAGCTCACCTGTCCCTTTACCCAGGAGGAAGCAGCACAAAGGTTTTTCCCCAGGAGCTGGCAGGTTTTCCAGCCTGCTGTGTTCCCCTGCCTTTGGGCTGTGCTCCTATTTACCCACTCCTGAGGTGGATGCAGAGCTCCTCCCTGTGCAGGCCATCCAGCACCATGGGAAGAGCTCTTGATTTCATGGACAAGTATTTAGAAGAATGGAGCTGGCGCCTGTGCTTCACCTCCCTGTTTTATTTTTAATCTTCGTTTCATAGAGCTCAGACAATTCTTTCAAGGTTCCCATGAATGATCTTTATCCCTTCTGCAGCTCATTCCAATTCTGTGAATAAAATCCCTGGGTGGCCCTGAAAGAAGAAGAGAAAAAGGATGACATTTGAAGTAAGAAACTGAAAAGAGAATGTATTTTAAAAGAAAACTCTGAATTGTGACTCCAGCAAGCCATAAACAAGCGTGTTTGGCAACAGCAGATCCCAAAACACTGTGCAGAGAGAGGCAAAAAACATGCAGGGGGGTTGTCTGCAGTTCCTAGCAGGGGGACCGGGGTTCTAAGAGAAAGTCTGAACTGCACATTCATTTTATGTCTCACAGGGCAGGGCAATGACCTTGAGGTCAGCTTGAGCACATCAGTGATGACACAAGCATTGGAGCTCAAAGCTGCCAGGAGCAGAGATCCCAGTGAGCTCTAAGCCCATTTTTAACTCTTCTCCAGGCAGGGAGGGACCCTGTGCACAGGCAGTTTTGGGGCATTTCTCCTCTTCTTGATACATCCCTTCCTGTAGCAGGAAAGCTCATTCCACCACTGCCCAGGGTCCTCCCACCCACCTGCACCCTCACCTGCCCTCCCCATCCTTCAGCAGTTTCCAGCCCCTGGGGCCTCATGGATGACCAGTGCTCAGCCCACACCAAAGCCATGTGGCTCCAAAGGATGATTTTTGCATTTATTGCCCAAGGGGAGTCCGAAATTCCCTTTGACAGCGACCAGGAGGGTGCGTGCCCTCCCCTGGTGATGCTGCAGCCATCCCTGCTCCTCTGCTGTCTTTCCCCAGCAGGGAAGAGCAGCAGAGAGAGGGAGGATGCTCTGCTCCACGGCGTGGCAACACTCCCCCTCAGTGGCAGGAGTGGAGAATAATCCCTCAAACCAGAAAGAACTCGGAATGAGGGACGGAACCATCTCCTGCCTCAACGCAGCGTAGAGCTGGGTGTTAATCCAGCTGCATTTCCACAGTGTGGGACATGGGGGAAAAAAATTCTGATATCCGGAGAGGAGGAAAAGATTTCCCTTGCTGCAATGGAAGGATGCTGGGTGTGCCCCTGAAGGCAGAGTTTTGTACAGGGTCAGGCAGTGTCCTCCTCCTCACACGTCCCCTCGGGATCATGGGCTGGGATGGAACCTCCAGGCAGGACAGAGCCATGGCAGGGAGGGCTCCAGGGAGCTGCAGCTGCAGGGATTGTTAGGCAGAGATTAATCTGTAAAGAAAACTTAGCAACAGTTAGAGCAAATATTGATTTTGTGTTTGTCTGCTTCTGCAGGGCCTGAGAAATGGCAGATTAAGACATTAACTGGGCTGTTTTGGCTTAATTCAAACCTCAATTTACACTGACCCTAGGAATAGACCAGTACCTCAGCAGAATTGAATCTAAAGTTGTATTTTTTTTCCTCTTATCTGATCCTTTTCTGCAAATCTGACAGCAATTTTGGCACCTGTTACCTCCTGTACAATTACAGATAACTCACCTTATTTTCACAGCCAGGCACTGGGCTCTCCCTTCCCCAGTGACTGAATTAAGCACGTTCAGCAGCCCAGTGCTCCTGGCTGAACCCAACTGGGCACAGCACAACAGCACCAAAAATCCCCCCAAAATCTCATATCCCGTCTTTAAAGACATCACTGTTGTACAAGGCATCCCATTCCCTGGCCTTGCTCAAAGTCAAAACTTTGAGTGAGCATTCCAAAACTGAACAAGTTTTGAAAAACTGTAAGGGGGATTAGGACTGCAACATCTATTTACTTTCCTAAAACATCTGTGAAGTATCTAGGGAAAACAAAACCAAACAGAATGCATTTACACAAATCTGCTATGAAGTATTAGATTTGCCTTTCACAAGCTGTTAGGTCACCAGGTCACACACAGCCCAGGTGTTGATTCTGGCCACTGCCAGCCACACCTGTACAGGCCAGAGGCTGCCCATGGCCAGGGGAGGTGAGCTGTGCTTGTCCCCTGGGTAGTTTTGCTGAATCTTTTCACGACAGAAATTTCTGTTTCCTAACATCTTCCCAGTGGAAACATTTATTTCCTCACCCTGAACCCTTTGGTTTCCACACAAAAATATTTCCCCCATCCCATATTTTAATATTTGATTATTCTGTTGAGGCAGAGATGAAGAACTGCAGTTTTCTCACTCCAGAAACAGGGGCAGGTAGGATTTTAAGTTTGCAAAGCAGAGTTATTTTCCTGTCCAGCTGCAGCCAGCTCTTAGCACAAGTGGTCTCCATCTCTTGCAAAACCCAGGAGCTGCTCAGCTAATCCTCAGCATGTGCCTGCCCAGATAAAATCATCCTTTTAATTTCCCAAACCTCTAAACCCACAGGTTAGAGCATCAAAAAAAGCACATGGGAAATTTTACAAGGTTATTGCTGAGCAGCTACTCAATAAAAACCCTAAGCAAAGGCAGGAGAGGAAGCACTTTGCTGCTGCCACTAATCCCCAGGATCAAAGCAATTTCTGGCAAAGCAGCAGCCCTGGGCTTCCCAGCCCAAGCTCAGCACCCCCTGCACTCATCACAGGGTTCACTGAGCAGTGATAGAGCCCTTGGAACATCACTGAGGTGTAACCAACTGATATTGAGCTCCTGATGATCCTGTCATGGAGAATGTCCTCTACTCTGTGCCATCATACCTGCTACGAAGGAGCTATCAGAGGTCAGCAGGAATTGCAGCCAGGTCAGCAGCATCCCCTGCCACAGCTGCCAGCACCTGGAGCACAAGCCATGGAGCCTGTGTCCACAAAGCTCTTGCTTTGCCAGGGCTGGTCTTACACCCTGTTCCCTAGCTGAGCCTCAGCATTTGCCCTTTTCTTCTATTTCCTTTAGATGCAAGAAATGCCTAAAATCTGAGAAATTTCTCTGTTCACCACTTGCATTCCTCCACTGTCAGCTAGTTCCACCCCATGGGTGTGGAACTAGAGTCCCCTGTGAGAAACCCGCTGTTTGCACAGGCTTTAGCAGAATTAGCTGTGAAAACGAGATGAAAAGGCTGTGAAATCCCTCTAAGCAGCAGGAAGGAACCCAGCAGCTGAGAGCCCTTGGAGGGACACACAGCAACTCCCACACTGCTGACCATGGAGCTGTGTGAGCTCAGTGCTCCATCCTAAGTAAAATTGTTAATAAAAAAACAGGGATGTCCCTTTTAAATCTCTCTCCTTAATCCACTCTTCCCAGCTTCCTGAAGGCTTGTCCCAGCTAGAAACAACATCCAGTTAGCAGTCAGGACACTGCCACCACCCAGGAGCTCCAGCTCTAACATTCCCTTCCCACTCTTGGTAAAAATCAATCCTTTCATCATGTCTGGGCTCAACCAGGGAGTCATCTGGGCTGTTGTGGAATGCAAACTACCAAAACACAAACTTTAAAATTAAGCAGCAACTTGGGGTTTGTGCAGCAAGCTGGGCCATGGGAGGGGATTCCTCCCACACAGCCCATGCTCCTGGAACACTTTCATCTTTCACTTATAGCTAAATTCAACATCCAGATTTCCCTTTGTGGATGAGGACTGTGCCACTCTGTTACTGCAGAGGCCTCCAAGGGACATCAGCCAAGGCCATGGAGACTCAGACTGAGAGGGGGCTCCAGCTCCAGCCCAGTAACTCCACAGCCAGCACAAAGTTCAACCTCTATGCGATTTTTTACTGGAGAGAAAGCAGAGCATCCAAACTCACAGGAAAAACAAAGCAAGTGCAACATTTTCTTCCTCACCTGTAGAGCAACGTCTGTTCCTGGGCCCCAGGACAATCAAGCCAGGCTGGCAACCTCCACATTAGAAGAAGCTCCTTTTTCAAATTAAAAGCTAATTCTCTGTTTTATTCATCAGCTATGCTAGATCTTGGTATTTTTCTGCCCCTTGATCTTTCTCCATAAATGTTCTGCAATGCAGGACAGCCTGGATTTACAGCCTCAGAGAAGCAGTTAATATTCTGTCTCATTCTCCTTTAATTTGGGGGCAGCTCTCAAACAGGCTCACACTCTGATTTATCCTCCAGCAGACCCTGCCTGCTCAGAGCTCCCAGCTCGTGACAGCTCCAGGTAGGAATTGCAGTTCCAGGCTTGGGTTTGTACAGTCACCCAGAGCAGGAACAGCCGAGCCCACCAAAGCCCAAGCAGAGAGAGATGGGTTGATGACGATTTTTCTTAAAATAGCACCAGAATGGGAGCAGCTAAAGCCAGGCTTCCAGACAAGTGGTCCCAGCTGTCTTCCCAAAGCAAACACTGCAACACCGAGAAACAGAAATAAAAATTACTTCATGGATTTGCTCTGGCCCCAAGCTTGTAAAAATGAAAAATGAGCTGGGTTTCTAAACCTCCCTCATTTCCCAGGATCCAAGGTTTTATTAACAAGTTTGTCAGGAAGGATTTTTACTCTATTTCCAGTGTAAGCCACAACCTGGAATGAGATTTCTACAGGCCAGCTCTGGTTTTCCACCCTGGGGTGAACAGATCTGTGCAGTGTGCGCACCCCCAGCCAGAGGCAGAGCTGCCAGGCTGGCTTTGGCCAAGGAAAGCACAGCACAGCTCACCCAAAAACCTCTTCCTGTTCTGCTGAGTTGCTCTTCAATTTTTCCAACTCCTTTCCAGTTGCAAAGTTAATATATTGCTAAGATCAGCACATGCCATCCTTGGCTACCTCAAACCAGTGTGGTGCTACTGTTCCCACACTGGAACAGCCACATGGGTGCAACTTTAGCCTCCAAAGGAAGGGCAGCAAGGGCTCTGCTACATCACACACGTGCTGTTCTTCCTCCAGCCTCCATCCAGCCCTGCACCTCTGCAGGGATCCAACCACCCCCTCTCAAACACCTTGTGGCACCTGCCCATAACAGCTGATGAAACTACAAGAGTGTGTGTGGAGTACATCCCTTCTCCTCTATGCTGAGGAGCCAAAAGGAATTCAACCATTTGCCAGGAGAACAAAGAGGCCACACAAAAACCAGCATTTTGCTGCCTTCCCCAAGGCAGCTGTGAGGCAGAGGCAGAGTCCAAGGGATGTGAGCACCATCATTTATTGGAAGAGGGAGCACACTTGTGAGGAGAGGCCCCCACTGGAGCCATGGCAGCACAAAGCAGCCCCAGAGGGAGCAAGGGGCTCCAGGCACAGGTCACCCCATAGCACCACATCCTCCTCCAGCCCAGGGAGACACCCCAGCCCTGGGGGAAAGGCAGGAGGGAGACTCAAGGCATGCAGGAACTTTGACAAAGCCATTCCTGAGGTACCAGAGAAGCAGCAGGAATCCAGGGGTGCTTTGAGGCCAGTCTCCAGCATCTGCTGCTCCAAGGTGGAACACAGCTCTGCTTCCACTTTTCCAGAACTCAGGTCTTGCAGGGAGGTCTTGCTGTCAGTTCTTCAAGCCTCCCTTGTTTGCCTTTCCATGATGATCTCAAAGCTTGCATTCCACACACTAGCCAGCAGTTAACCCAATTTATTACAATGTAGATCTACCTGGGAACTGAAGGGAAAAAAAAATCCACTCCCATATAATAAGGCCTGGCAGAAGATATTTTTCCCTGTGGTTCCCCCTCCACTCATTAAAAAAGTTTTAAAAATAAAATTAGAAAGCAGAACAATCCTTCATGATAAGATTAAGGTCCTTGATGTGTGACTCTGTTTCAATGTGCCCAAAAACTGTCGAGCTTTCTCCTGCATGAAGAGTTGGTCTCGGGTTCCACCACAGGCCACTGCTTTCCAAGCCCTGGTCATCTGCAGAAGGAAGACAAAGAATGTGTACAACACAGTCAAGGGCAAGGACAAACCTCTTGTGACATCCTGTTCTAAAAGACTGCAGAAATAAACAAAACCAACCAGGAAAATGAAACTTCAGAACCCATCTCACAACCAGGAGGAACTTGCCCACTCCTCACAGCTGAGGTGGCAGTTTTTGGGGTTTAGGTTCAGCAGTTTCCCAGGTGAGTGCTCCATTTCAAAACAATCCACATAATCTTTCAGGGCTTTCCCTTCCTTGCCTCAAGACAAAAACCCTAAAGTACAAACCTATTAAAAATAAGTGCCCTGAAGAGATTCCAGAATGATAGAAGGAATTCAAGCACAGCTTTGGTGTTTACTACCAGACAGTTCAATTCCTACAGGAGCTGCTGGGCCCCAGGTCTATTTTCATGAAAAGCTATCCTTAACAGCAGTTTCAATAGGGTCCCACAGCATACAGGAGCCAAAACCCAGGTGTGCTTCAGTCTGTGCATGCAGAAAGGGCACTCCAGCAAAGCCCCTAAGAATCCTCTGGTAAATGCAGCCAGGAGACAGGCAATGGCCTGCACTGGAAACAGCTGCTCACATGCACTGCAGGAACAGGGCTCCAGTGTTGGCCACAGCAGGAACATCCCACACTGTGTGCCTCTGGGCACACTGAGGCTCAGCCCAGAGCTGGGTGAGTTTCCTTAATAAAGAACTGCCTGCCAGCAGCACCAGAGCAGCACAATAACTCCCCAGAGCACAGCAGCAGCACAGACAGCCCTGCTGGCTATGGGCAATGGGATTTCACTGCAAACCACACTCTGTCACCACACCAGCTGCCTCCCTGTCACCCCCAAGTCACTCCCAAAGTTTATTTATACAGAGCTATTAGCTCTCAGGGCAGTACAACCCTGGCAAGGACAGGAGGAGAAATGGAACTGTTTAAGAAGGGTTTATTTTAGGAAGGGGAAGGAATTACTCTGGCTGAGGGGTATTTATTTGTCAGAAGAAAGAGGTTTCACAAGACAGCTCTAATGCAGGGACAGATCCCCCCTCACTACTGAGGACAACACTGCACCTCCCTGGGATGGGAAATACCATTACAGGAATCCCCAGCTGCAGTTTAACCCCCAACAGAGACAGCACGTTTCCCTCCCCCTGAAGCTACCAGAGACCTTAAGTGACTGAACCCAAGCAAACACCTACAGAATTATGGTCCAAATCCCCATGTCTAAGCTACACTGCAAATAAGGGATACCCCCCCATGAATGCATCCTGCCTCCAAGTGGTGAAGACTGTAGAGAAAGGCATTTGTAGGCAGCTGTGACTCCAGCACAGCCGAGTTCCAACTGTGCAGAGCTGAGGAGCAGGGCTGCTCTGGCAGCACCAATCTCAGCACGAGGTACAAGGTGTCACACTGCCAGCTGGAGCTCTGTACCTGTAGAGGGTCAGGACAAAACAGGATCAAGCCAGCCTATGCTGCCTAAGGCATTCAGCCTTCCCAAAAACACCCTAAAAACGCAGGGGTAGGAAATATCTTCCTGTTTAACCTTTACACAGCACTTCAGAATTGCTATGCCCTGAAACACAAAGATGAGATTGCTGCTGTCCACTCCAGGAGTGCCCACTGGAAAAAAGAAAGTTTACTTGACCATTAGAGCAGTCATCCAAATTCTTTGATGGGTGAGAATTCCCATGAGGAAATCCAGGACCAAGCATGCTGAGCAGGCCTCATGTGGTGTTGTGGAACCCAAAATGACACCTCTGGCTCAGCACCTCCCAGCCTTGGTGTAAAGAGAGCCCTGAGAGTGCAGGGATGCCTGTGCAGCAGTTCAGAGCTCCATCCCTCACTCCTCAAGGGACAAGGGCTGCACTGCCAGATGAACTCCTGCCTGGCAGAGCAGTGGCTGCTGCAGGGCTTACCGGTGCTGGTGGCCTGAAATGGCTTGGCATTTTCCTGTAGGACATTTTCTCTGGCTGCACTTGCACAAAAGCTCTGTTGAGCAAACCACTGTCATTCTTCCTGCTCGAGGAGGAGAGGTTCAGGGACCTTGACAGGAAATTCATAGGCTGCACCTATGTGTAAGGAAAGAAGAAAATCCAGCCCTTCATCCACATTTACATGGACTGTTCAAAGGCAGCTCCAGAATGTACTGCTGCTTTGCACAGTTTTTTCAGAGCAGAGCCAGCTCTGCTCCTGCTCTGAGCACACAACCCCTCACCTGGGCTCTTTTGAAACACACAGTCTTGGGGAGGGCAGGCAGGTTTTGTGTCATGTCTTCATCCACAATATCCAGGGCCAGAGACTTCCTGACCTTCTTGATGGGACTCCTGCGCAGCTGGGGAATGCAGGAACACCAGTGTCAGCACAAATCCCCCCAGCAAAGTGCCATCCTGAGGCCCAGGAGCACACCAAGGCCACATCACCCCAGTTCTGCATGGCACCAGCACCTCAGGAAGATGTGTGCAGCCTTCCCCACTACAGGACACAGCAGCTTCCAGTGCCCCACTCCCAGCACCTCAAGCCACCAATTTACAGGAAAAGCTTTTAGTAGGAAGAGAAGGCCATCAGGAAACTGAGATTTTCCATGCCAGCCCATGGTCTTCTGGGAGCTCAACTTCCCCCAGATGCTCCAAGTGTGCCAACAAGCCCTGAGCTCAAAATAAACCAGGACACTCCTGCAGTATTTTAAGCAGGCTTTAACCTCAGGCACCTCTAGCTGATTAAGAGAGTAGCCACAGGGCTAAAAACATTTTGGCACCGCTAGCAGGATGAATAAAACCAGCCAAAACACTCCTTAAGAGTACAGGGCAGCTTAGCAGCTGGTACTGGATGCACAGCCAGCTCACCCCTTGCTTCCTCTTCTGTTTCTCAGGCTTCACATCATCCTCTATGATGAGTTCAATGCCAGCTTCACTTCGGAGCACCTCCTTCAAGTCTTCTTCCAGGTGAGGAGTCTGGGGCTGCGGTGAAAAGGCAGAGAGAGCACAAGGCATTCAAAATCTCTATGCTGGGCAGGCTCACAAGCATTTCCCTTCAAGGGACAATGGGGTCAGGAGAGCCCACAGTGGGAGGATAAACACAAAAACCTGTTTGCTCTCCAGCTGGGAAGGATATGATAAGTTTTCTGCTAGCCTTACAGGATCTCCAGGTGTGAGGGACTTATATCAGCTGAATCCCAGTGTGCCATCAGGAGACCAGTGTGTACACAATGCCTGGGAGATCCAGCTCCTCAGGGAGGCTTGGGCAGATCGTTTTCCTGCTCCTCAAGGTCATCAGTAACCAAGTACTGCAGCCCTTTTCAAGGGCAGCTTTTGGCATTTTTAACTGGTTTACAGAGGAGCTAAAATTCCTGCAGCTCCTTACAATGAAATTATCACTATGACAATGTCCCCTTCACCCCTCCCCTCTCACTCTGGCACTACCAAACTGCCCTTTGTTCTGGCACAGATAAGAGTTTTCTCACAGCCCTGCCCCAGCCTCCCCCCACCCTGTGCCTCATTTACATCCATCAGCACCACAATAATTACCAGAGGTCTAATTGGTCCATATTTCTCCAGGGCATTTTTGAAAGGTGTGGGAGTGTGAGGTGTGTTGTCCACCACATATGTCTGATCTGGTGTGACAAACCTGGAAGCAGAGTGGGAAAGACAAGGGATCAGACAGGCTGTAACCCACACAAGGCCACAACCCACCCAGCAGCTGAGCACAGCAGAGGTCACTTGGCTGTGCCCCAGTCAGCCTGGACACTCGCTCCCTGCAGCTCAGAGAAGAGCTGTTTTGGGGGAGAAAACACTGATTTAAGGAAATCCCCGGCCTACCTTGCCCCTCTCTCAGTAATACCATGACAAGTACTGAGAGCTATGTCTGAACTTGACCAGACTCTGTGTGGAAAAGGACACTGCTCAGGAAGGAGGAGAGGACTTACGCTAAGTTCTTCTGGAGCAGAGGGGTCTTGTCCCTGTGCAGTGGGGTGGTGACAATCACCTTCTGGCTGCACACAGGCGTGGAGGTCAGGGAAGGGTTCTCCAGTTCCAGTGTATCCTGTTTGGTCCAAAAGTTCAAGAACTGCACAGCACAGGAAAGAAAAATTGAAGACACTCAGTCTCAAGCAGCCCAGCATTGCATCACAAGCCATTATTTTTCCCTAAATATGAGGGAAAGCTTGAAATAGAAACAGCCTTTCCAAACCAGAGTGGGTCACAATTCTGTACAGGGACACACACATGAAAGCTGTCTACAAAGATTATTCACTTCCCATAAGGGATGAGCTGACAACTCTCACAGCTACCAGCTACAGAGTGGAAGAGAAGTCTCTCCTTGCAGTGGTAATCCCAGCTCACCCAGTCTATTCCAACCTCAGGTTGGCAAACAGGAGGGAAGTCTGTGTAACACAACATGTACAGGTTAACAGATCTTGTACTGAGCTATCTTCAGCTTAATTGATGAGAGAACAACAAGCTGTGTTAGCTCTTCTAGGGTTTCACTTCCCAACAGCCACTAAGTGACAGCTCTGCTCCCATAAGGAACAGTGCTTGCACCCAAGAGCCTCTTGGAGGAGAAAAGCAGTGACATTCACTGATGGCTGAAGCCCAGCCTGAGGCAGGGCATGCACTTTGCCTTCTCAGACTCACTCCAGACATTCCTGCCTTTTACACTCTGTGCAGCTGTACATTATGGGTCCTGCTCTGATTTCTTCTTCATGCTGGCCTTTCATTCAAGGTCCACTTGGACCTGCATTTTGGACTCTACTGTGGTACCTCTCCATGTTTGCTGCTGCAGAAACAGCAGAAATGAAGGTCTGGAAGGCACAGTTGAGGAGGGTCTGGACACCAGAGCTGCAGTGTGAACTGTGCTGAGAATGCAGCAGCCTTTATTCTGATTCACAGACACAACTACACCACTTCCACATGAGACACTCGTGGGTCTCACCACCACACTACTTCAAGGTGACGTGTTGGAGACCATGTGTGCAGACACTGTGGGAGTCACAGAAAAGGCTGAAAGATTCTGAGTCCCTTTTGCAACAAAGACAAGAACAGGAGCACTTTCATAGGTACAGCAAGACAGATCTGCACAAGGTGTTTGCTGTCCAGCCTGCCTGTGTAACTGAACTGCAAACAGACAGGGAAAGCAAGTTTTCACTGGTGCTACTCTGCTGCCCACAGTTGGGGCAACAGTGCCCTGGGGACAGCAGCAGCGTGCTCTCCATCACACCCTGGTATGCAGATGGAGTTCCTTCCTCATGCTGGGCATTTGCCCTGCCTCTTACACAGGGGTGCTGGTCTTTCTTAAAACTGTAGTCACTCCCAGATGGAGACCCAGACTTCTGCTCCCACAGAGAAGGCAGCACTGAAGAGAAGCAGTGCCACAAACCAGCTCTAAGCCTTTTTTCAGCACAGGAACACGCTCTGCAAACTAACATCTGACATGGCCTCATTCAAGGCAGGAGGAGCACAAAGCTGGCAGAGCTGATGAGAATACTTGACATTAGGGCAAGAAGATACCTGAGATGGAGAGAAGGGCAGTGTCTTTACAGGGGTGCCCTTGGGAGTCATGCTGTTGCAGGAGTCCAGGAAGGACATGCTGGTGCTGGCGACATTCTCTGTGACGGGCGAGAGGGAACTCTTCCTCTTCTTCTGCCTCTTCAGCACCGAGGGTGGGGTGCCAAAGCTGCCCTCAGCATGTGGGGAGATGGGGATGAGCTCTCCCTTGCTGCTCCTGCTCAGGTCAGAGATGGTGTGGCCATCCAGGCGGTACTCAGTGACACTGGGCAGGGCCAGGGCTGCCTGGCTGGGCGCTGCTCTGGCCGGGCTGGTGCTGCCGCTGCTGCTGCCGGCCGAGGGCTCCTCAGGCAGGTCAAACTGGGTCAGGTCACACCACCCATCTGGGTCCTGCACACAAGGGAGAGTGTCAGCAGCAGCCCAGGGTGGTGGCTGAGCAGTCAGACTGGTGAAATGGGAGGTGAAATAAGTGGGGGTGACATTGCAGCAAGCCCTGCTCTACTCTGCCACAGGCACAGCTGGGGTCAGAGCAGGGATCAGCTGGAAGCTGCTGCTTGTGCACAGGGCAGGTTTTTCTATTTATGCAAGGCTAGTTTCCCTGTTTGGTTCACAGCACAGCTGTGCAAACAGCCGCATGCCCTCAGAGAGGGAACAAAAAAACCAGCTGGGCAGAGGGTTGGGGACAGGGACTGAACAAAGCAGCTGTCACCCAAGAGGAACCCACAGTCTTGGGCACACCTGTAAAGCTGGGCATGGGGCTCTGGTATAATCTGCACAACTGAAAGCAGGTTAAAACTAACCAGACCAGTTCAGAAATGAGATGCTTCACAGCTCCACCCCACCAACACCCAGCACCACACAAGCAGCCCCCCAAGGGCCCACACATGCTGCTCAAGCCTCAGGCACACCATCTTCCCATACAGAAGCAAAGTGATTCCTTCCACAGATCCTAAATGCCTCAGGCAGGTTGAGGGCTGCAGATGCAACTTCCCTTTCATGGCAGCAAAGTGCCTTGTTGATTTTAGACAGCCTCCCAGCCTGGCCTGCCTTTGCACCCAGGGGACCTCAGCACTGCTTGACTGGCTGAAAACAACTTCTTTCAGTGAAGCTACCTCCACTGAAAGCAAATGGTGGCAATTATGCCAGCATAGAGGGGTCTGTCCTGCATAGTACAACAGGCTTGGCTTATTCCTGGTCTGTCCTGCCCTATCCCACCCCAGAACAGGACAGAGAGGACAGCCAATAAGCATGGGCCTGAACAAATAGGAGAGCCAAGGGACACTAGCTGACAAAGAAGGGCTTGAAATCAAGTTTGCCAGCACTTACAGCCTCCCACACAGGCAGAGCCCATGCACAAGGACACCTAGCTAGGAAAATTCACAAGCCCACAGCAATACTGTGGAGCACAGCAGAGCTGGAAATGTCTAATCCAGCTCTGGAAGACAGACAGGGGGAAGCTGCAAGGCAATGACTGACTCAATCCTCCTCAGGGCAATGATCAAGGGGACCCTCAAAAAGGGTGAGGATCAGCCTCCTAACAGTAACTGGAGGAACAAGTGTCTGTTACTTACAGATTCAATCATGTCCAGAGCTTCACTGAAGGCTGGGGCACAAGCTGGGTACAAAGAGTTGGCAGTTTCAACAACCCATTTGTACGGTGACTCAACCAATAAAGTGCCATCCTCGGGCACTGCATCATCTGGGGTCCCCTCCACATTCTGCTCTGCCACTCCTGCAACTGGCAGCTCCAAGGGCAGCTCCTGCACACCCGTCACTTCTTCATCACTGACATCTTCTTCCTTTATTTCAGATACATCCACTGGCCAGTTTGGTAGGACGTTCTTGGCACATGCAACAAAGAAAGTCCAGATATCAGCAGAAAGCAAGGGAACAGTGTCAAGTCCTGGGAACAGAGAGCACCTGGAAGCCTTCAGCTCTGCCCACTCTCCCACCTGCCACTGGGTTTGTTTCACATCCCCATTCTCCCTCACTATTCTGTCCCATACACTACTAAGAAGGAGTTCATGCAACATAATGAGCACAGGACTACTTAATTCAAGATTTCACTCAACAGTGTCCCAAGAGAAAGTTGTACTTAGGCTGAGCATGTAGCACCAGTTCTATGTTTCTTATTTACCAGGAGCCTGCCTTCAAAGACTATACGCTTTCTTCATAAAAACAATCACTGGTTGTACTTCCTTCCTTCCTTTGTAGAGGAAAGGAACACACTATCTCCTCACCCTGCACCCACACACTGTCTGGAGCACTCTCCTCCCACCAGCAACAGCACAATGAAGCCAAAAGAATATTGGGTGTCCAAGACAGACTTGATGCTGGATTGGCAAGGTAACAGCTCTAGAAGACTGTTGTCCTGGATGACACAGGCTCCCATAACACCTCTAGCTCCTGGAGGGAGATATCTGTGAGGCTGGGGAAAGCACAGGCTGTGTGTGCAGGCACCAGGCTGTGGAAGAGGCAGTGAGAGGCAGCAGAAGGGTTGATTAAGAGCTCCAGAATGCATTAGCAGGGCAGGGGACTGACCCAGCTGCCTGCTGCAAGTGCAATACCTGGCTCTCAGCTGTTGTCTGACTTTGCCTCTCTTTGTTATCCACCTCTACAAGGAAGTACAGAGGCTTGGACTCTTTGGTTTCATTGAGGAAACCTCCTGTATCCACTTTCCGTTTGATGGTGGAGTTCCAGTGATTCTTCACAGCATTGTCGGTTCTGCAGAGACAGCAGAAGGGAACAAACCATCACTTACAGAGCTATGAACAAAACCATCACTTACAGCAGCTATAGGCACAGCTGGCAGCTCCAATACTCCCCAGCCCCATCCCAAGAGCCTAACACACAGATCTCCATGGCCACCCAGCAGGGAAGGCAGCAGAGAGCAAAGGGGTCCTACCTCCCAGGCAGCAGCTTGGCAATCTCTGCCCAGCGATTCCCCAGGACCTTGTGGGCCTCAAATATGATGCGATCCTCCTCCTCTGTCCACGAGGACTTCTTCACTTCAGGGTTCAGGTGGTTATGCCAGCGCTCCCGGCACTGCTTCCCTAACCGCCCTTTCAGGTGCTTGGCTATCAGGGTCCACTGCTTGGTGCCATATTTTTTAACCAGTTCAATTACCTTTGGAGAGAGTGGGAGGGAAATAAGGAAATGGAATAAAGGAGGGGGAGATCAGTACAGTCATCTTCAGGCTTTGTTCTTTGTCTCCCCTGGGACCAGGTAAGGGCAGACAAAGGAAGGCCCCTTTGGAAGAAAAGCTGGAGGGACCCAGCAGGGCTATCAGGTGTTCCAACCCTCATGAGAACAGTGATTCAAATTTCTGTAAGAGGCTGCTTCCATGCAGACATTTTGCCACAGGGCACCTGTGAATGCAGATGACTCCTCGCAGAAGATGCGGTGGAGACTGGCAGGTGCCCAGATGTAGAAACACATTCCCATTTCAGAGCAAGGGCCAGGTCCCACCTGCTTCCAGACTCCTCTGCCCTCCCCACTTCCAGGGACCTGACTGTGTGACAACTGTCCCCATCAGCTCTACACTGGTCTGCTGCTCCCTTTAACAGTGTGGTACACCCAGGACAGACAGGGCTGCAGCTCCACACCTTGACAGCACCAGGACACACAAGGAGAGATCCAAATTCACTTCAGAACCATCCATTTGTCTCTTACTCTTCACCCAGGGCTTTGTCACTTTGGCCAAAGCCCCAACACAAAAGCTTCCATGTACTGAAACCATTCTGGGCTCCTACAATGTCCAGGGCACAGTCAGGATGAAACAACTTACTTCCTGAAACATTTAGTGGGCTGTAACTTCAGTCCACCAAAATCCTGTTCTCAAAGAGTTCTCAAAGAACATTTCTACCTTGGCCAGCTGTGCTGAGCTGAAAGGTGCAGGTGGAAGTGATGCTCACATGACAAATGCCCCTGCTGCAGACTCTTGCCTTTCAAGCACAAAAAATTGGTCAAACTGAGGCCAAGGAGCTGGGCCAAAGCAATGAGAGAGCTGGAGCCCAGCCTGGCCAGAATGTGTAAGCTGGCAGTCAGGACAATGCAAAGAGAAAGGGAAAGCAGGCAACAACTGCTCTGCTGTAAGAACAGGGAATGACATCAGGAGAAGCTTCCTTAAGGGCTTGACAGAATGTAATGGGACCAAAAGGAAAGAATCCGGGGAGCAGGAGTGTTACAAACAATCTGCCAAACTAGGGTGTTCTGTACCAGAAAACCTTGGCAAAATTTAGATTTCACTCCAACTTTTCTTAAGTACATCAAGATGATGAGTCTGAGCCAGCCCCTCTCAACTGCCTCTGGAATCTGAGAAACAGGCTCACAGAAGTCATGATTCACTCAGCCAACCTCAGACATCCACTCCAGCCTGCCTACTGTGGCACAGGAAATGCCAGTTTTACTTTCTCTTCGATCCAATCTGGCCAGGCCAGGTGGAGACCTGCCAGCAGGCAGATGAATTAATTCCCTTTTCAGCTCTCTCCCTCGGCAGCCTACTGTAGCAGCACTGTGTGAAAGGGAGAAGGTGTTTACCTGGAGAGGCCTAGATCACATCACATGCTGAACATGGCTGCGCAGAGCAGGGCAGACAGAGCTGCTCTCACAGGTATCCACCACAGGGAACAATTGCACACAGTTTACAACACCTGAAGATGGCTCTGACATCTCCACCCTCTCTGCAGACAGAGACAGTCCAACCCTCTGATCCTCTCAGCCCTGACTCACCTTTTGATCCTCCTCTTTGGTCCATGGACCCTTAACCAGGTCTGGGTTCAACACTCTCAGCCACCGGTACTGGCACTGCTGGTCACTGCGGTTCTGGGAACAGCAATGGGAACAGCCTTGAGTTACACCAGAGGCCCCAAAAAGCTCCAAAAGTGACAGCAGTCCCCATACACACAGGCTGCCCCATAAAACACCTGCAGAAGCACGTAGAGAATACATATGGAGGTCCTGAGCACAGGGCACTGGACACGGGAATCTCAATTTCTCACCCCAGCAAACTCACCCTGGAAAGCCCTCTATGCAAGAAGGGCTCCCTGCCCTGAAGCAGCTCCGTTTCACAGCTTGGAACTATGAAGTCAGAACAGAGTCCCACTACACAGATAAAGGGAACCAGCTCAAGGAGAAACAGCCACATGCAAACCCTGGGATTCCCAGCTGGGCACAAGGTCACTTACAGGAAAGTGGCTGGCCAGGAACTTCCAGTCATTCTGCCCATAATGGCTCACTAACATCTTCAGCTGCTCATCCTGCAAAGGACAAAAACATACACATTCAGATACCCTGAGGCAACACATATCATAACACTAAAAGAACAAGTTAGATATTTTGAACTGTCAAGGTTTTGTTGGCATTGTGTGTTCAGGGGAGGAGGGCAGCTCACACCAGTGTTTAGCAGCTCTCCAGTACATGGAGCCCAACTGGAACAGACTGGTTCTGAGCTCTGTGCTAGGACAAGCTCATACATTAAGTAAGAAACAAGAGCTCAGCTCTGTTCCTTTACAGTCTGAACATAACACTCCTGACTAAACAGCCCATCTCCCAGCTCAGCCACTTGTTCTGTCTGGCCAGGAAAGCTGATTGAAGTGTATCACCAACTGCCTGTCTTTCAGCATTACAGGGCTCTACAGCATCTCTTTTCAGATCCCTGCTATAGGCTGGGTGTGCCAACTCCTACAGCTCACAGAAAGCCTGTTAGAGACATCCTTGTCTGTGAGCTCTGGATAGTTCAATAATGAAATTATTCCCTGCCCAACGTGAGCCCAAGGCTTTGATCCCTCCACAAAGGCCACCTCACTTGGTGTTCTGACCCCAGCTGCAGTTTTTACACAGCAAAAAACTGATAGTGAAACAGAGAAAGGAAGAGAATATCCCAGTTAACTTCAGGCTCTTAGCCAGGATGACTAAGCCATATGCCAAGTGTCAATACTCCCTGCTTTTCCTCAGAAAAAGGAGTCCATTTCCACTGCACATTCCAGCTCACTGGAGGCCTCAGCCATCGTCTGGACCCCTCTGTGCTCACAGAGTGCTGCAAGCAGTGCCGTTTTGTTCAGTACTCACAGGCTTAAGTTAAAAATGTTTGAGCTCTTGCTCTTCAGACTACACTTCAAACTCCCCTGAACCTCTGAGCCTTATTCAGGCCTGAGCTCAGTACAAAAGACACATGGTCCACTCCAGTGGCAGGACAGGAGGTGAGATCATGGCCAGCAGGTGACAACTGGAGTGGAGCCACCCAAACCAAGAGTGCCATGTCAGAGGCATCACCCCAAAGCACCTCGGAGCAAATTTCAGGCTCTCACTCACCTCTTCTGGTGTCCACTTGACTTTGCACCTGCCATCCCGCTGCTCTGGCACATCCAGATCAGTATCCTGGTAATGCAGCTCATCCTGTTCCTCTCTGGGGGTGAAAAAGGAACATTATAATTTCTTCATGATGAAATGCAGGAGAGGGAGCAGCCTCCACCACACAGAGCAAACCTCCAGATCTCTCCCTCCCAGCACCGAGCCCCAACCTCATCGACACCCACCCACACACCCCAGACTGAAAGGAGATCCCCGACTTGAGGCTCCAGCGCCTGCTGGCAAGTTTTATTCTGCCCAGAGCAGAGGAAAGAGCGCTTCTTTCCACTTCTGTCCCTCGGGGTGGACTTTGCATCTGGGCACCGGCACAGCTCAGCAGCTCCCGGATCGCTGGGGAAAGGGGCGCGGGAGCGGTGCGGGGATCGGGCCCGGCCGGGGGGATGTCCCGGCGCGGGTACCGCGGGGCCGCCGCCCTGCATCCCGCATCGCGCTGTCCGCCCGGCGAGCGGGAACGGGGCTGCCGGGAGGAGCCGCCCGCGGCCGGAGCGGGCACGGGCAGCGGCGGCA
>VRYO01000116.1:3392206-3406270 GCA_009812075.1 Sialia sialis | reverse complement strand
GCATCCAACAGGGACACAGAGCGGGACAGCCCACACCCGACAGGGACAGCCCGCACCTGGTCCTACACATACCCGGGACACCACGCATCCAGCCCTACCTACCCGGGACAGCCTGCACCCGACCCTACACAGACCGGGATACACCGCACCCGACAGGAACAGCCCACACCCGACCGGGACATTGACCCGGGACACCCCGCATCCACCCGGGACACCGACCCCGGCACATCCTGCGGGATCCCTGCATCCAGCCCCGCACCGAACGGGGACTGCCGCAACTCCCAACAACCAACCCCGCGCCATATCCCAGACCCCCCGCATCCATCCCTATACCTGCCCCCCACTGCTCTGAGTCCCATCGCATCCAGCCCTGTACTGACTCCAAACCACTGGGATGGTTCCCCCCCACTGACCCAGCACCCTCCCTCACCCATCTCCTCACTGACCCAGGACTACTCACTTCCATCCTCTGCATCTACCTCCATGGACCTGGGATTCCCAGAATCCCCACATCCATCTGATACTACTGGGACCCCCACACCAACCTAGGATGCCTTCCATCCACACCCCCATCCCAACCCAGGACACCTCATTTCCACCCTCAGGACCCCTACATCCAGCCCTGCACTGACCTGATTTCAACCCCATCCCCAGGTGCATCAGCCTGCAGCACAGGGCAGGAACATCACACATTACAGAATCACAGAATATTCCAGGCTGGAAGTAACCCCCAAAGATCATCAAAGTCCAGCTCCTGTCCCTGTCCCGGACAGCCACAACAATCCAACCTTGTGCCTGAGAGCACTGCCCAAGTGTTGCAACATATACTATCCATATCATCAGTATAATGTCTGTACATGTGGATATTCCTGATCAACAGCTCACAAACAAACAAACAAAGCAAGGCTTAAAGGAAAATGTCACCTTACTAAGGACCCACTGACAGGGTAAACACAACCCAGACCTTAAAGCACCTCCATCAATCAGCCCACCCACAATGTCTCTGTGCTTAAAATGTGGCAAACAAGCCCCTCCCTCTTCCAAACTATCTTAATTAGGAAATCAGCCTGTTAATTGATTAGCAGACCTATAAAACTGCTGTAAGTAATGCTGGGAGAAAAGGGTCAGGAACCTCAAAGGGTCTTTACAGGAGCTGAAGGTAAGAGATACTATTTACTCTGTTTTCTTATTCCCTCTTTTACTTCTTATATGCTAAGAGAAGAGGGTTTTAGTCCCTCAAAGAAGGCTTTCCTTCTAGACTGATCATATAGCCCCTTTATAGTAAACTCAGTTTTTCACTGTTTAATGTGCATTTAGAGTAAAGAGGGGCTTGGAATAGAGACATGGCCTTTTCTGGCCTACTCCAGTCCCTCAGGAAGGAGTTGAAGTCAGCTCCTGGCTGAGCTGGTGGTCAGGGTTATCATGCATGGGACTAAAAGTAAGGTAAGAGCTGCCTCAACCTCTCCCATCCTAGCTAGAGCCTGGTTTTGGTGCCCCTTTCTCAAAGGGACTCAATTCTAGTTGGGCTTAGTGGCCCTCACCTTCAGGAGTAAGGATGAAGTGCCTCTATCCCCTGAACAAAGCTAAGAGTAGTGATATACAAGCTGAGGGCAAATAAATACAACTTCAGAGAGATTCCACAATGACTCCTGAGCAGCTGATAGACTGTGTTGGAGCTGTTTTACTCTAAAGGACGCTGACAGGCTGGATTCTCTCTTGTGTGTCCTGGATCTTGCTCAGCTCCTTGCATGACTGAGATGGCATTTTGCCCTTCTGCTACCGTAACTCTGTAATCGATTGGTGAACAGTAACAGCTTTATCCTGACAGGGTCATCCTCATCTCTTGCTGTAAGCCAGACAGCTGCTGGATTCTGCACCATGCTGTCCACCCAGAGACACGGCATCCGGACCAGAAAGGAAATCCTAGAAAATGGGTTCTTGGCCAGCTCCTCCAGCCACAGCCATTCCTCTCCTGTTGTGAGTTACTACATGGATTCTAGCAATGCTTCAAAACTTGACTCCTGGGAGCTTCCCGTGGACTTGGACAACACAGCAAGTGGCAGCTCTCTGTGTGTTGTCAAGCAGGCAGAGTCTCTGAGCAGCTGTGTGAAGGCTGAGATGCACAGCCTGACCCAGGGCACCTCTGACCTCAGCCTTGTCTGCTTCTGCAAGGCCCACCATGGCCAGGCCGCCTTGGAGCTGTCTGGCTTGCCCTGTGAGCACCCCAGCAGAGATGGCTGCCTGATGCATGTGGTGTCACAGAACACCTCGACACCTTGCAAGAAAGACAAGCATTTCAAACCGCTGGAGAGCCTGCTCTTCACGAGCTCTGAGCTGGTTGGAGACATCTCAGCCCTGGGAAAAGTGCCAGCACCTGGGTGGGACATCTCAGCAATCAAATCCTTTATGGACATCAGCACATCCCTGGATGCAAGCACTGAGGAGTTACGGCTACTGGGATGCTCCAAACCAGACACATCATCTCTGGAGACCCCTGTGGTGGTTCCTCTGGCTTGGCCTGGTGCCTTCAAGAAGCACCCTGTGCTGATCCCCAAGTCTGCCCCTCAGGAGAGCCAGCCGAGTGACCCTGATGCTGTCCCTGTGTTCCTGCACCAGGCTCTGTGATGCTGCTGGGTGCCTGCCCCTCCTGCAGGGATACACGCTGCAGCACAGCAGACGGAGCCAGCGGCTTGAGTGGTGATGGCAGCAGCTGTGACAAGCTAAATCTGCCCACCTGAGGTGACCGAGTCGGCACCTTGCTGGCTCCTCCTCCTCCCCCATCCCTCTCTTTTGTATTAGCACAATAAAGATATAAATGTCTCTCTGTGGTGGTCTCTGACTCTCGCCGTCCTCCCGGCCTGAGCCCCATGAACATCCAGGGCCGGTCCCCTCTCCAATCCCCCACGGGGCTCAGCCCCTCCGCGGTGGCCGTGCCCGAGCCCGCCCGCCCCCGTTACCTGGCGGAGGAGCCGGGGCCGGCGGAACGCGGTGCAGCCCCGGGGCCATGGCTGCGGGGCCGGCGCTGGCCGCCGGGAGCGCGGCGCGGGCGGGGGCGCGCCCGGGGCTGCGGATCCCTCTCCTGGCGCGCCGGGAAAGCACAGCCGGGGAGCGGGCAGCCCCGGCCTGGCAGCCGCCAGCCTCGCACGGTGTCACAGGGACTCCAGCGACTGCCACCGCGCAGGGAGGAGTTCCTGTGCCACCTTCCACCCCTGCCCGGGGCAAGGAAAGGAGCCCAGACCACCACCCCCATTAGAGATTTCAAGCTATTAGATCTCACCCCAGTGGCACAGTCCTGATTTTCCTCTCCTGTCCCTGCTTACAGCAAAGAAAGGGAGAAGGACTTGTTAAAACCACTCTCAGGACATTTATGGGTTGTTTAAAAAAACAGTGTTTTGCTCCCCTCTTCTTTTAAGGGGAGATTACCATGTAGTTAATCATCTTCCCTGAGAGGACAGAGAAAAAAGAGAAAGCAGCAAGAGTTGCTTGTAACCAACTTTTGTGAACCACAGCAATATTTTCATTAATATCTAAACTCCCTCTCTAGCTCCATGCCTAACCTGGCCTTGCCTCACCTCTTGAAAGCATTTACCTACTTGTACTTTGAAATTCAGTTAGCCAGCCATAAATTTTACATGTATCATGCTCCCATGAGTGTTTCTTGTTACAAAGTAAGTCGAAACACTTCCTGAGACCCAAAGGACTACCTTTGAAAGAGAGATGCAAGTTACATGTATTCTACACTAGCTAAAAAGCATCCATTCTGTGAAAAAAATCTGTTATTTGGTTGTCAGAGAGGCCTTGGTGACACCCAGAAAACTGCTTGTATCCCCTGGCTGCTCACATGGCTTTTTTCTAAACCATGTTACACCAAGAACAGGTGACAAACAACTCCAACCAGGGCTGGGAAACAGAAAGTTATTTACAGTTTGAAGTATAAATACCTCAGTTGAGTTCAAACCAGAGTTATAATTAGCAAGAGGAGCACTTAGGGGATTGGTTCAGCTGCACTCTGTGCTGGATGACTGATCAGTATTGATACTGCACAGAAGAAGAGATTAAGCTTGTTGTGTAAATCTGGAGCTGGAATGTACAAAGTGCTCTGGGTGACAAACAAACCACAGCCTTAAAGAAAAACAGAGGAAGAAATGCAAAATTTCCAACATGCTGCTGTGAAAAGGGAATGGTTGCAGTGGAGGAAGAGCTACAACCCCTTCTGCTAATGTTACATTAGCACATCTCAACTGGGCAGGACCTTGGCAGGGGCTTTGGGGCACTTCCTTTAGAAAAAACTGTGCCAAGATGCTGTGTGAAGCTTCAAGAAATGTAAAATAAAATGGGAGGCTAAAAAGATGAACAGATTCTTTGCAAAAAGCAGCCCGGGTTTTAAAAACCATGGCAGAGCAAGGTAAAGCACAGAAGTCGTGGAAGGCCTGAGTGGGGCAAGAATTTAACAATTTGAGTATCAGACTGAGCCAGAAAAGGCTTTTAAATGCAATTTCACCACATTGATATTAAAAGAAGTCCTTGCAATAGAGGTGTGGTATTGATGATGCTGACAAATCTTTTCTTCTCACCACCAATCTCCTTGGCTCTATTTTTGCTGTGCATTGAGCTTCAACATTTCACAGCCAATGAATTTAACCTGAATTTCCACTCCTGGGCATTACTGAACTCCACCTCAGGGAGTGGGCTAGATATCAAATAACTGGAAGTAGAGATATTCCTGAGTTTCTGTGCAGTATCAGAGTTTCTTAATAATGATCCATTAAATCTTAAGGTTTTGATCCACTTGCTGTCCTCTCTTTTTAAAATGCTGCAGTTCCAGTTTGATGGGGGAAGTGATCTGCAACATTGTCATTATTCTTATTTCAAATCCTCCCCTCCCTTGGAAGAAACATTTTCCTTCTACAGCAGCAAACTCACCTCTCCTTAGTTCCTTTGGTAGAGAGACAAGAGGAGGCTGCCTCAGGGTGATAAATGTATTTTCAGCAGCTCCTGTTAAAATTATGGCTCTATTTTTTTGTCCTCGGTTCACAAACCAAAAATAACAACATTTCTCACAGTGCAATTAAGGATTTCATATGCACCAGGAGAACCAACGGTAAGACAACTACAAGAAAATAAATGCTGGAGCCAGAAAGAAGGACCCAAACCACATTTTCTTGGTATATTATTTTTTAATATATTAAAAAATTACAGTTTCAATAAAGAAGTAGAAAAATAAGAAATTCTTTGGAAGGTGCTTGTGAAATACAAGCAGTTCCCCAGAAGGCATTAATTATCTGAACTACCACACAAAAATGATCCAAGCATCCAGTGAACTACTGAGACAGTCCCAATCAATACACTGAAAAGAGATACTTTCAAAATGTAAAAATATACTTTCCCTAAAAGGTCTATCTCAAACTGGGGAAAGCCAGAGCTCAGGTACCATTCTGGAATCCAGCTTCACTTGGGTCACTATCATGTTCCTTAAGTGAGGGAAGAGGAAGGGAAAAAAAAGAAAACAGTTTTAACAACAGTGTAGAACTATAAGATTTTTGGCATAACTAGATTACATGTGAAACAGGCAATTGTTGCTAGCACAAACTGCTGCTCTGCCAATATGCTCCAAACACACTGTGAAGCATTGAATCTGCTATGAAGAATTCTCTCAGCACAGCTGTATTTCAGTGCAGCTCCTGAGGAACAATGCTGCTGTCACCTCTGCACTGCAGCACTGGCCAGAGCTGTGACCACTCCTGAGGACTCCCTGCTCTCACTCAGGCACCTGTAATGAACTGCATTTAGCTGCAATTACAAACTACACTTGCATGTACTAATCCCCCAATTAAAATAAATTAGAGACTTAACAAATTGAGCTCTACATGTTTTCTGGAGATTAACAGTCATAAGTGGTCTGGCTCACACTTCACTGGTCTCATTTATTGCACAGCTAATGTCTTACATCACCTCTTGCCTGGGACAAGTGTAGCTGCTACAATGACACACCACCCTCACTGCTGCTACCACCAACTGCTCACTTGTAATTGTTACTAAAAATACCTGATTCAGTTTCTTAAACTCAACCACTTGGAAGAAAATGTGCTCCAGGATGTATTTGGCATCTTGCTTGTCCTTTGGGAGCTCACTGGTCACTCCCAGGATATCGCCGCATTTCCGCACGTAAAACTCCAGGTCATCGTCAGTGCCTAAATCAGCAGCAGGGAAGAAGGCAGGTGAGTGTCACACACATCTGGAACAGCTGGCCAAAAACCTGCTCTGAATCTCCATTTGCTGGTGGCATCCTGGGAGGTTCAGTCCCATACCCAAGCTCAGTGAACTAGCCATGATGCATTCCTGCAGCCAGTACTTGCTCGCCTTCTTTAGGTGTTTAGAATTATCTTAACATTTTAACTTCAAAGCATAAAAAGGATGTGAAACTTATCAGCAAGAGTGCATAAAGCAATTTATGCACAATATAGGAAACAGCATGATAAAATGTCACATAACAGACAAAATATAATGTCATTGTACATCAAGTCATGCTATTAATTTCCAAAGCCTTTCCATTTCTTAGATCACAAAAGCAGTAGATTTTCCCAAATGAGGTCCAGACTTTAAAATGAAATATAACAATTTTTTCTCTAAAATAATTGGACTTTTATTTTAAATGTGCAAACAATCTGCTCCACTTACATTTGTTTGTGATCTCTGCAAGACGTGCTTTCTCAGAGGAAAAAGTTTCATCCAAGTCAAACAGTTCCAGGGCAGGAGGAGGTAATTCTTTAAAAGCAGGTGGAAAAACCTTGCAGAGAAAAAGCGGCATGGTTGATTGCCACATATTTTTCTTACTCTTTACACATCTCTAAGACAACAGTTTTGAACTTATATTGGACTTGAAGAAACCCTTTAAAAAGTCAAAAGCAACTCCAAGGCCACCAAAGGGGCACCATTTGAAAATTCTATTTTTATGTTGTAAACATAACTGAATATTTGAAAAGAGTTTAGTCACATGTATGCCAGAATTATCAACCAGCATCACAACTAGACATTCTTATTTCCAGTTTTGCTTCATGAGATCCAGGTGATGGCTGAGAGCTGAGGAACTAAATTGGCCCTAAGAGGTGACCCTGAAAACATATTGATACAAATTCTGGTTTCATAAAGGCAGCATTCATGTTTCAAATTGGACTTGGGTTTTTAAAAAGCAGTGAATGACACACCACTTTCAGTTGCACTCCTGCAGCCCTAAAAGATCCCAGTAATGCTTTCTCAGTGGGCAGGGTAAAGAAGGGTGGAACAATGATGACAAAATGCAAAAACTCAGAGATTCCTGCCTTCTGAAATGAGTTTGACACCCCCATAGCTGTCAGCCCAAACACTGCTGGTAAAAGTTTGATCAGCTCCTGCTGTAAAAGACCAGTGCTCCACTTTCTGCTTCCCCTGAGGGTGTGGGAGATGGAGGCAGAGCAGGACAGACTGGCTCCTCCCTGGCAGCAGGCACTTCAGTGCTTACACACTTTCTGAAATACCACATCCTGTTTTCACAGGGAAGGCTGAGCCAGCACCTCACAGGACTGGGAGCAGCTACTCAATCAAAGGCTTATCACACAAGGATTCTCTTTTGGTACCACACACTACATTTTGAAGCTCTTTTAATAAAAAAGTGTAAATAAGTGCTCTTTCCTAAAAGATATAGTCAACTCCTAAATGATTAATTATTACTACAGCATTTCTCACCACTTCTTTTACAGAACTACAGAAATGATACACAGAGGTCTTGCATAGAACAAATGACATAGAGACTCATTCAGGTTGGAACAGACATCCAAAATTATCAAGCCCAACCTTCATGGAGAAAGGTCCTCCCTGTACTGTACAAGCAAGAAAATTACTCACAGCTGGCTGGAGGACAGGTAGTGGAGTCTCAAATTCAGGCTGAATGAGCTGGAGGGGTTCATGTTTCACATTCAGTTCTTCATAAGCTCTGCAGCACAGAAAAATTCAGAGTATGAAGGGAAAATGATACCACCTCTATTTCCACTAGCAAGCTATAGAGATGGATTTTTGTGAACACACCAACATCAAAATTCTGCGCTGTAACAACACAGAAAAAAAGGATGTCCATTTCATAAGAACTTCAGAGAACTACAGCTCAGTAATAAATAACTTCTACAGTGAGAAAATGAAAATTGTCACAGAGGAAGACAATGATATATAAGGAATGATACACAAAGAAGACGAGGATATATAAGATGAGTAAAAAAAAAAATCACTGCTAAATTCTACAATCGACTTTTAGCAGGATGAACATGGATGAAGAAAAAGTGATCCAGCACAAAACAAGCAGAACTGGGATTTCAAAAAGGTTTGTAAGGAAATAATCAGAAGTTATTTTTTTAAAAAGTATTTGTTATGGGGTCAGAAGGGAGATCCTCCTGTGAATTCACAACACAAGAAATTCAGAGTAAGAAGAGTGTCCCCAGCAGAGTGGAGTTTCATGGAATCTGTGTGAAGCTGCCACTACTCAGTGTGTTCAGACATGATCTAGGAACAGGGGAATTATGATAGACAAAGCTGCTAGCGACACAAACTGGTAAAACTGAGCAGCTGATAAACCTCAAAACACAATTATTGGGAAATGCACAGGTGACTGAAATGCAGCTTTCAGGAAATGCCAAGTAATCCAAAAGTGGAAAAATGAGCAGCTCTCAGTTATGACTCCAGAAAGTGCTCAGCTTCACTGCAGACAGTTCTCAAAATATCAGATCAATGAATCTCATGGAGTCAGAAATAAAAAGGAGAAAAGGCCACAAACTACAGCTAAGACAAGAAGCAAGAGAAAACATCATTGCCACACTGTACAAATCTATCTTCTGGTATATCCATATTCAAAATGCTGCCTACAGCTCAGTCCTTCCTGCTCTTATGGAGACAGAGTTAAGCACAAACAGAAAATGCAGAACACCACATGGAATAAATAAATAAGTAGTAAGAAAATTACAGCTGCTGACTTGATAACTGAAGGGAGGGCAGTTGTGTCCAGCTGATAGAGGGATGTATCAAACAGCTTGGTGAAGTCTCTTGGGTTCTCATCTCCTTCCTGCAGGCACACTCGCAGCTGCTCGGAGAGCGCGGCTGTATCTGGGAGCACGGTGTAGTCTGAAATCTGCACACACAGACACACAGCCCTGTCAAATGGAACAGCCAACCCATTCCCATGGCCTCTTTCTACCTTATACCTCACCTAAAATCTCACTTAGAAATAATTATTTCACTCTCTGCCAGGTATGGCCATTTGCAGTGCAGCTCACCACATCAGTAACTCTGCCAACTCTTCTCTCAGCTGTAAAGCTACCCAACACATGGATGTTTTATTTGGATGTCTGTTAATTCTTTATAATTAAAACTGCCAGCTTACTAAACAACTGAGCAAAACTGTTGTTCCTTTATGTACACAGAGTATACAGCTTTATCACATAAAGATATTTCCAAATAAAACCAGCATTTGTGTACAACTAAAACTGACATACAGGTTGATCCCTACTTACATACAGAAAATCTGCCTTTCCTTCCTGCACATTCCTCTTGCCTGAGGGCTCAGAGTGAAGTGCAAACTCATTACACAGGAGCAGTCCATCTTATAAACACAGGCAAATTGGAAAGAGACTTTCACAAATTATATATGGTCATGAACAGCAACCTAAAGCTAAGTGGTACCATTAATTTTTACACATGAGCCATCTGGCTACTCAACCCTAGTCCATGAATAAAGGTTCTGCAACAACAGCAGCACACATCCTGCTGTTAACAACTGTGTGCTGAACTCTTGGTGTGCCAAGACCAGTGCTGCCAGTTCCCACTGCTCTCCACCTCCTTGTGATGCATGTCTCTTACCTCAGGGTCCTCCATATCCATCTGGTTTAAGTGGATATCTGATGTTGTGAGCCACTGGAAAAGCACATCCTGGGGAAGGGCAAAACTCAGTTACTTCAGGAGGATTCAAATAATCTCATACTATGCTTAAATATTCATATTAAATCTATTAAATTACATTCCATGACAAAGATTAAAAATAAGATAATAAATCAAAGAATATCTGTTAGTATTGGCTTAGAATCCCCATACTGAATCCATTTCATAGCTGTCTTGCTCTAAAATGAAGCTGAGCCTGGAGTGCTTTGCAAATATTGTGAAGATCCAACAAGGTGTTTTTAAAGAAAAAAAAACCAACCAAACAAACAAAACAACTCCCAAAACTTACCATGATCTTACCATTTTCTTCTTTATCTAAATACTGGTCATTGAACATGTGGGAAGATCCCAGTGCTGCCATCTTTCCCCCTTTACTCTACCAAGAAAAAATACATATATAGCAAAAATTCCTTCCAAACCACAGTTTTAGAGGCAATTGTTATTGCACTACTTGTCACATAGTAAAAAACTGTATTAACTTGCTCACATTCATTAACAATATCCACCCTGTGCCTGTAACTCTTTCACTACTAAATTTCTGAATTTATTTTTATAGGTTAAAGCGTTAAAGGGTTGGAGGAGTAAAACAAGATATGAAAAATCTACTGGTTCCAAGGTGAGAGGCCACTTCTTTAATTCAACATGTTGTACTTACAAAGCTAAGGATAATCTTATTTAATAAATTATTTCTAGAACAGTAGAAAAACCCCCAAAACTTTAAAGAACCACAGATATCCATCAGTCAACCAAAAAATATGTGATCTTTGCTGACCACCTCAATAATTCTCCTCTAAACCCCAGGCAAAGAAGTTTACCATAAAAAAAATCAGGAGTCACTGGGCTCATCTGGAGCTTGCAGATACATCAAAAACTGAGATGGGTTTGTAAGTACCCCCAAAAGATCCACTCCCAATGTTTGTGTGGGGCAGGGGGAATGCAGGGAGTGCCCTAGGCAGCTCGTACCTCATGCTGATAGAAAGCCAGGATAGGCCTGTTGAGTGGGAAGCAGACAGATCCTGTGGACAGAATTGCAACTGCTGGCTTCATCACATTCAGTGTGGCTCCAAAAGGATAAACAAAGGTGAGAGCTCTGCAGGAAACACAGAAATTCCATAAGCACCTGCATGCAGCAGGCAGGTGGGACAGATTCACAGAAACCCACAGAACTCTAACTGAAACCCATAGACTAGACACTAAAAAGATCTGGTCATGGGAACAGTAATTCCTTTCCAAACCTATCCCTCCTGCTCCTCCAGAGGTTACCAAGCTCTACTAAACAGATTCTCCTTTCCAGATATAACTTAAGAAGCATAAGAACATAAGAAATTCATTAGAAAACCTCACTATAAGCACAGTGCTGCTAATCACAAACCTGCCAGTTCTGAGGTGTTCTACATATTTTCACATCAGCTTCCTCAGAGAAAACACTTACTGTGAGTCATGGCCCCTTCCATCTTCATCTGCTGTCTCAAGCACTGTTTTCTTTGCAGCTTCACAGATTCCCCTAGGAGATATTGAGAAACAAACCTTACTGAAAACAATCCAGATTACAAGAGTTTACTGAGAAGAGTCACATACTCCAAATATTTACCTGTTCAAAACTCCATCTGAGATTAGTGCTTCTTTTGGGTGGTGGTACTTGTAATACACATTTCGTACCACAGCATCTTGAGAGAAGAAAAAAATACAGAAATTTACATCTTAGCTGGTTGTTGTGTTACATTTAGCAAAGAAAAATTAGTTTAGCTCAGGATTCCCTGGTGTTTGCTTCTAACACCACAAAGCTGGCATTTAGCTATCAAAAGAATTGAAATCAGCCTTCTCTACTGTTTTCTTTTGGACAGAATAGATTTAGAATAGGAATAGGTTTGCAATTTCAAATAAAAATATAAAAAGTTATGCACATCACAATCTTCTGCAAAGCAAAAGAGACAAAAAGATGATGCAGCTAAAACAGCCTGTATCAACTTTTACAACTCAATTTTTAATACATCTTCCAAATATTTTATTAATTGAATCCTACTGGTGAAAAAAAAAGGCATAGTTTAGAAAAGCCACCAGAGACCCCAAATATTTTATGTACACTGAGACACACTTGCCTTGGGATGTTGTGGGGTTTTTTTCCACATTGGCAGCACAAAACTAATGAATGACATTTTATTGGTCTGCTAAAGAAATGTGCTACTTCTTATTCAGGGGGAGCATCAGGAGATTCAATCCTTTAAAATGTGTGGCAAATGTTTTAAATTAAGGGCTTTTAAATCAGAAATTTCCCTAGAATTCTATTTTTTTAGTAAATTAAACCTAATAACTACAGCAAAGGAATGAAAATGGCCAAGTTGTCCATGTACTCTATCCATGGAAAACCTTAGCTGTGCTTCAATATTACCTTGCCATGTGCATGTGGATTTAAAGCAAAAAACATGTTTTAGATCAAAACATACTTTGTGAGAAAGATCTGCTTGTATCCACTAAGGCTGAACCTGCTCTTTCAATTCTGCTGCAAACTGATGACTAAAGGTAGCAGTGAGCCCCATTACCATTATTGAAAATGATCCCATATTCTTCTAACAAAAAGTTAATATTTGTGCCATTCCGGGACTCTCCGCCTTCTCTCAGCATCACCAGGATGGCCCCACCATCCTCCAGGAATTTCTTCAGAACGGAAAACTGGAAATCAACAAAGATCCAGGAGAAAACAAACAAACATGAGAAGCTACACAAAAAACTGCAGGAAGTTATATTGAGATGAGGGGAGAGAAATTATTTTGACTGCTCACATTTAATTTGATCCTATAAGAAAAATGTTCAAATTCCAATCTATATGAATTCATTTGAAGTAGCATTACAGCAAAGTCTCCTGTCTTGTTCTTTTCTACTTAAGCAAAATTTAAAACATAATTAGCTGGAAAACAATTATTGACTTCTTACCTCATCAGCACTGAACTTTTCTCTTGGTCCTGCTGTAATCCACAATTTCACCCCAAACAGTCTCTCAGATGTGATCTCATCTTTTAAGCTATGATCAATTAATAAAGACACACATTATTCTTGGCTATAGTCCTGAACCACAACTTTTTCCTTTTATTTTTTAATAAAGGACTGGGAAGGAACACAAAGCAAATCACTTCAGTCACTTCACATCCTTTTATCTGGGTTTAAAGCTGACAACTTGAGCAAAAATAATCCTTACAAATGTCAACCAGCTAAATAGCAACACTCCTCTGACAAGGCTCTGTGGCAGATCCAGAAATGCTGCAAGCTGTCACAGCTGCTATTAAACCATGCACCTGAGGAGCTTCCTATTATTTTTCTTTGTCTTCTTTTTAGTCTGGCCACGTTTCACGGAATGAGATGAGTTGGAAGGGACTCAGTGGCACGATGGAGCTCAGCTCCTGTCGCTGCACAGACACCTTGAGCATCCCTGGCAGCGCTGTCCTGGAGCTCCTGGAGCTCTGGCAGCCTCGGGGCCGTGCCCGTTCCCTGGGGAGCCTGGGCAGGGCCAGCACCCTCTGGGCAAGAACCTCTCCTGATCTCCTTTCCCAAACAGCTCCAGGCCGTGCCATTTTGCAGCGGTCAGATAAACAGCACCATCTACAAAAGCCCTGTTTTCTCTTTGTCCCGAACTCCAAATCGAGACGGACTCACAAATCTGTATGAGGAGCTTCATCCTCACCACTTCCACTCCTCTCCTCCACAGGTGAGCTGTGGCTCCCAACAACCACGCACAGCAACCCACATCAGCAGAAGATGCAACAGGACGCAGTCAACGCCAGAGAGCGACCTCAGCCCAGGGGCTACATCCCCAAAGGCCACCCGGGTCTCCAGCGCGGACCTCTCGGCGCCCGGGAGCCGCCCCTCACCTCTGCACCTTCCAGCTGCCGCGCAGCCTCTTCCGCAGGGCCTTGTAGCCGCCGGCCGGCGTGAAGCTCTCGCCCTTGGAGGCGTTGAACACTATGGCATTGCGCGGGCCGCTCTCCATAGGCTCCCCCGGGGCTGCCGGAGGGCTCTGGGGAGCGCCGGGTCAGCGCCAGCGCTCCGGCCGCCCGCGGCTCCCCAAGGCGGCCCCGCCGTGCCGCCGTCACCACGCGCGCCCTAGCAACGCTC